>DWHK01000421.1:0-14195 GCA_018247855.1 Graphium androcles | reverse complement strand
TAAAAACCATTAAAATCATTCCATATCTTCCAGAGAAGTATTTTTTTATTTAATATGTTTAATATACAGGATTAGTTCTCCTTCTGTCCTTTCAGTTCTATAGAAAATTTTTACTCCATTGTTCTTTTAATCCCCTAATATTTTTTAAAATATAGAATCATAAACGGCGAACCTAATCTATCATAGTCTAAAATCCGAATGGAGCTCGTTCTTTACCCATCTGTTTACCAGGCGAAACGTATTTTTATTTCAGTTACATATAAACACAAATGCATCCATAATTTTAATTCTAACTTCCATCGCCAGATGAAAGCCTGACATTCGGAAACAAAGACTTATGACAAATCGTTATAATTGGCTATGGCGATGACATTGTCGGACACTGCGAATTTCAGACGCATACGTTTCGGCGATCAATCGAGATAACGCTCGTTTCAGAGAACGGTGGACTGAAACTCGGTCATTTCGCTCAAGAAAATAATCAATCATGTCGGAAACCCACGTAGACCGTGCTGTGGAAAGTTACACACGAGATGAAGCCAACACGCCCCAATTGAATTCCTCGAGTGAAGACTACCCGCAAATACAGATAAACGTGATAACTAATTGATAACACAGTGCAACATACAATGTTGGATCGGTCGGACTACGTGAGCGTTATTATCATACTTTCACGATACACTACAATTATTTTCCATACTTATAATATTGAGGCAAATTTTTAGGATCTACTGTTACTAAACCGTTTATACCAATGCTTGAACTCTAGACATCCTTGTCTTGGCTATCTTTTGTTTTTCTTTTGTCTATATTTTTGTCATGATGGTGCAATTTATCTACATTTAGGTCGAATTGTATCGGTGAGTGACCATCTAGAAATTATTTATGTGTCCTTAGGAGACTTCTGTTCTGTGTTGTCAGGAGCACGTGTATGCAAAATTTCACGATGATTAGTGAACAATTTAAGACACGAATGCATTAAAATAAACAATCCACAGATAACTCCCAATACATACCGTTTATAATACGAATAACGTGGCACGGTCATTTGTGCAGGAGCACATATATGATAAAAAAACCAACAAATTTCAACCAACCACCGCTTCTGTTGCTGACTGTTTAAGAACGCGTCACAGTGTTCTTAAACAATCAATTATATTGCATTTATTCACTCTCTGCGTTTTGTTATCTATGATCACAACGAATGTACATAAAAGGTTCAATATGTGGCATCTATAGGGGGTTATCTATGAAACAAACAAACGTAAAATTCAATGATAAGGTTACTAAGGATTTTGTTGACTGTAATTTTACTGTGTTATAGATATATAGAGTATATTAGATTTATCTTTAGATAATTTACAGAAGCTGGCGCCTGATACAGTCTCCCGATCGGTTCCGTACGCCTACTATGTCCTATTCGTTATCAGATGGTGTCAACAACCAAGATGTATTACTCCGTGTAAGCAGGATATAATAGCAGGTATTATTTCACAATAGAAACGTGAACAAAGATAGAAATACGTATAAGGAAGTGCTTCTGCTAAAATATGAAGGCAATCTTAATCTAAATGTATGTATGTATTGGAATGAATGATGTCAAATGTCATGGCATGCCATGCCATGGCCTATTCTAAAGGATTATTTTGTGCAAATTCCCAAAAACGAAGTCATCAATCCAAAAAACGTTTAATTTTTAGATATTGTTTCTTTTTCTCGCGTTAATGTAATAGAAAATATTATAAAGATAAAACATTAAAAGCTTTAAAGAACAATAGTAGAGGGCCGTGGGCGACCGCTATCTTGCCGCGGCGAAAAATATTGACCAAACAACAACTAATGTTGATGCGAAACTCATATAGTAGATGAGATTTTATCTTTGCGATTGGAATTATTCGCACCATTCGACTTAAAGCTTTTATTTCAAAGCACGATCCAGCGAACATTGCAATTTACAAGTGCAAAGATGCACAGCGCATAAGTCATGTATGTAGTGTCACAGTTACAACCTTTTAAAGGAACTATTTGGAGCATTAAAAAGCGACCTCTAAAGGGCGTGTAATGCCATCTATCTTCAACGGTCATGAAATCACGGATGCGTTGGCGATATAGGCATTACCATTGTGTTCGAGAGACACGTTTAAAAATAAGTTACAGATCTAGAGTACTGTACACATTCGGTTTTTGTTGAAAATAAAGAGGAGAGGATCGTGTTTTATTTCTCGCCTGTGTAGGTGGGGTCTACGTGCTTGAGGCCTATACATGGCTCAATATATATAAGGAAAAAAATTTGAATACCTACCTGCTAATGGAAAGAAAAAAAGATATATTAGACAGATATAAAGAGGTGTATTGGAAGGTACCGTCAGACAATTAATTAATCTAGTCATTTATATGAATATATCTAAAAAAGTAATACAAAAGGAACATTAACGATCGAACTTAAATATGAAAAACAATGTTTAACGGAAGTGGTCAAATAAAAATCAAATAACATTTTTTTTTTCTTTAACTGATTTATTTACGTGGTGCTTTTAAGATGGCTACTTAAATTATGCTAAAAGTAGTATATATATTACTTCATTGAGTCAAAGTTCTTTTACTACAACGAAGTTCAATTACAACAACAGAGTTCTATTAGAAAGACACTACAATTTTTTATGAGGTTTTTGTTACATATTTGAATTTAAAGACAAATTTGAGCTTTATACGCAGAATTGTTGCCCTTCGATAAGGGGATTCATCTATACATGTGTATGTATAAAATATCTTACGTATGTACACAAATAGAGGAAGCGATAACAGAAAGGAAATAGAACACATTTTGACCCAGTTGTTTGTTTTTCATAGACCTCTGAAATTACTGAGATTACTTAGATTTCGGCTTCAAAGCGGGTTTTACATGTAAATAATTTGTCATTTAAATCGGATTTTAGAAAAATTGGAATCGTAACTAAAAACATTAAAATAATACTAAAATTCACATGGCTTCGTCTGCTACCTAATATTTTCATGTTTTAATAACTGTTAGTTATCGTTCAAACGTAATCCGTAATTCCATAACAAGAAATTGATGAACAAAAACGGATGGTAATATTAACTGTCCCGTTGTTTTTTCCTTAATGATTATTCACGCAACAATCACGCCAAATTGAGGTGATGGATAATATACCATCATTCATTCAAGACGACACTGATTCAAAATCACTTTGCGTAAATCGTCCATCTTATCACGGCCATAATGCATTTACAAGGTCCTTTTATTTTTGGGACTTCTGCGGCTTGGGGGTCAGGATTGTTTCCATTAAGACCGGCTTAATTCACGGCCCTAATTTAGTTAGGGCATCAAGAGTGAAATTGCTTTTTGGAGGAAGACGACACTTGGGATACCTGTTTTGACAGCAATTCATGAAGCCTTACACTTTCAATTTCAATCCTGACCGATATAATAAATCCAAAAGTAAGATGACCTCTTGACCAATTATCATGAAACTTTGGGAACATACAGACTGCCACAGGTACAGAAACATATAGGGTACTTTTTATAAAAATAAACACTGTTTCCAAAAGTACAGAAATATAGACCGTCTTACTATATACATATGATACATCAAAAGGAAGAAGGACCTGGGTTATCTCATAAAACATCCGATATGTCGAAGATAATTGTTTGTGACTTATTTATCCTATGCACAAACGAGCAAGCTTTCCTCTTAATAGTATGTGATCACAATCGCCCCACAAGAGTGTTGAAATTATACAGAATAATATTAAATGAAGTTGAAGGGTTGGGTGTAAAATATTGGGTGTAATCGTGGTAAATAAGTTAAAAGAAGTAACATAAAGTGCACAAAGGTGATTGGATTTAATGCTTTTTCATCAGCATGTCTATATTTTTTTTTTATTTCATTGAAGAGAAAATCATTAAACAATTCCATATAGTTAAAAAGAAAAAATACGAATTTCATTTTATATCCATCGTTATTCAATTGCATATCTTAAGTAAGGAAGATTCAATAGGATTATTAATTTTGTGGAAAGCAGATTGCGGTTCGTCGAGCAATTCTCACCTCGAAAAAAATTTATTTAAGAAATTGCAACCGCATAACCAATGAAAAGATAATAGTTACGAATTGTTAGTTTTCTCTCCTGGCGTTAGAGCCAATGCAATTTTAGTGGTTGTAAATTCAATTTGTTTTTAAGAAGCCGCATTATTGGAAACATTTGACGAGAGGAATTTTTTAATGTTTATGGAATTTAATATATTTTATGTTTAACCAATCCTCGTCTTGAAATGTTCTTAGTGTAATGATCGTGTTGGATTTGTTATACGGTAGGTGTTATCATCTAAATCCAAATAAATTAACGTTCTGTTGAGAAACCATTAAGATAACATTCAAGTTAATAATGAATTAGATACATAAATTTAGTCTTGTATGCACGGACAAATTTATGCAATGAACGCCCCTTTTATATATCAAAATTTTAGTGAAAAGCTAAATTAATTAATTTAACTTAATGATTCAGATGAGTTTGGTGTACCGTTTTTTAACAAATGAAAGTTCCTATTTTTTTTAAAACTTTAAAACATTATCCCTTTTTTATGTTGCATGTATATTAATTATACAAACATTAAATAAGTTGCAAATCACATTTAAATTGTAATTTCAACCACCTTGTACAAATTTCGTTATATAACGGATTCGGATCAAACCCGACAACATGGTGCAAAGTCACTTGGTTGCGTGGCAACTGGAGTAATTAATTATAGAGTTGGTGGGATATTCGATCTAGAGTTATTTGTGTATAATCACGTACCTTCGGTATATCAGCGGGTCCGTATCCATTCTCTCGTGGCGGCAGCTTCGGCGGCTTGTCGCCCCTTCTCTGTCCCATCTGCATCATCAGCTGTTCTCTTGTGGCGGCGACCACACCATGGCCGTTGCCATGGCCGTTGCCCATGCCATTGCCCATGCCATTTCCGAGGCCGTAGCCGCCAGAGCTGCCACTGGATCCCGATCCGTTAGCATTGGAACTGGCGATGCTGTACGGGTCCTCATCTGGGATCGGGATTCGCGGTCTGTTCTTGATGTCCAGCGGTCTTTGAACTGTCAATCAGAGGGAAGGTGTTAAAGTTGTCATCGCATGTTATATTAAATGATAGTTAGATATGTTTAGAATATCATATTTGTCTTAATTTTATCCTCTCTGTTCAGAATTGGAAATATTTCAGACTATGTATGTAAATTTTTACGTCATATATATATATATTTATGTAACATTGAAATGATCTTCATTTAGATGGTGTACGGCTATTACATTATAATGATCATAAAAGATTACGGTGTTAATAGAGGTTCTGAACGTTTGACGACTGCAAACGTTTATTTTGTATTGCGAAACCGTCGCGACATGAACGATTTGTCGTGATGCCGAGATCGAAGACCAATCACTTCTCTTCACGACTCCAGCAACCTACGTTCATTAACTTGAGACGCTAAAGGTTGCGCGTAAACTATCTAATATTTAACCGCTCCTATGAAAAAGATAATACGGTCAACCGAAAATACGATCAACTGGTCGAAATAATCCCTCGAGATTAACAATTATTACTTGGATCTAGTTCGAACTCAGTCTAGCTCAGGGTCTTGGTTTTAATAATCACGGGCAGTATCGATTGTTTGAAAAAATGTTTGTATTTGCTCAAAGCCTCGATCAAATTACGTTGAATGATCAAGCGGAAATCAAAATCGTAGCAAACGATGCAGTAGGCCATGACGATGCTTTATTATAGACCTCTTCGAAAGCAGTGATTAAAAAAGTAGCAATTATGGTCACAAAGTGGCTATTACAGCAGTGTATCTATGAATTATAATATAATTCGAACAATGAATATTTGAAATGCGCAACTGTTTCAATGACTATAGCTTACAATCTTTGGCTATTAACAAATGGTATTAAGTTCAAAAACCTTCGGCTTTCATATCCCTAACAGAGAGATGATGTCAGTATAAATTAAGCACCTAGATTTTAGATTGTTGGCGGGTGTAATTTGTGTACACTTAGCACATATCTGGACTTGTAAAAATTGCGGGAATGGAGTAAGAACGGGCTTAGAATGTAAATTAGGTCGGTTAATGATGTGAATACTAATATAGGTTGTGTCTACGTCTATTTTAAGAATTTTAAATCTATTTAAATATGAGAAAAGCTATCGACAATATATATCTTTTGTCATAACTCTTTGTTTTTTAATATTATTTGTTTTACTTTAGTTTATATCCATCGGCGCACATAAATCTGTTTTAAGGTAATGGAAGAGAATATTGCAAACAAAGCGCAGCCTACTTTACGTCAGGTCTCCTTTTGTGCTGTTAGTTTATTACGGACACATTATGATGTTTTAAGACGGTAACTTGATATCATATTTTGAAACGCAGCTTCGTAGTTATTTATAAAAAGGTTTATTATTAGCTATTGAACTAATTTATGAAACTAGCGTATAATGCGGATTTTAATTTGCCGCGTTGCAACACCAAGACCATTTTGCTCAAATCGATAGCCGAACGAACCCCATCATCATCAGCTCGTGCTGTTTTGCATAACGCCGATCACGATGCCAATTTGGCCAGCTCTTTAATGTTTCAATTGAACATTTCAAATCCAAAGTGGATTTCGCGGCTATGTGATCAGGCCAAATGGCTGATTTCGACTCAGTGGACTAGTTATGCCACAGTTAGTCACGAACACGTGGTGCGGCCTTCACGATGAAATCGAAATTTACCGACTCAGCCGCGAACATTGACTGAATGGTTATAAACCATTTCAAAATATACGACAGGCTGCAAAGAATTCGTGTTTTACCAACTTGGCTTTACTATAACATATTTTAAGATGTTCCATCTGCGTTACATTGAAAGTTTTTCAGATATTTGTAAAAAGAAATGAACTAATTTCAAAAATGATTCGGCATTAGACATTACAGCCTCTATAGAAAATAGTAAGTAACATAAATTTCTTCGAAAGATTTGTGTTTGCATCCAATAAATAGAGGCTAGACCGCGAAACCGCCGGAGAAAATCTAAAGACGTGTCTTAGGAGAATGCAATAGAATCCGGCTATGCGGTTTCTTAGCCGTAGATTCCCTATGATTTGTGTAAAACTAATATTGGATATTTGCTAGTTGCTAAGTGCGCTATGTGAACAGAGCTAGTAACATGTAGTGTTCACTGAGTGAAATGAGGTGCAATACATCACAAGATCGAAGTCAGATTGCATTGTTGCAAAACAATAAAGCAAGCTACTGAGAAGTGAGGGACTGAATAGTTGATGCGGTTGGACGCTATGGGAGTTGAATCGGATTTGCAATTTGTTATAAAATTACGCGGGTAACTTGCCAGTGATATTCACCGCGGAATTAATGTTAAGGTTCATTGCTTTGTCTACTCGTTCTATCTTTTCTCTATCAGCTGTAGCAACTTCAGCTGAGTAAACAACCAACATGACATTTGTCAACGTAACACAGATCAAGCCAATTTTTTCTTTAGTATACTTCGCAGAGTCTGGTGTGCAACACGTATTAACAATACGAGTTTAAATAACCTCAAGCATTGTTAACTTATTTTTGATCAGAGGTCTGACCTAGATCCGGAAGTGCGTTCGACTGGACAATGAAACCGATAAACGGCGAATGCGACTGGCGGATCACCTTGGTCGCATAAAAACCAGTTCACTTTTGTACGGTCCACTACAATTACATTTTAAAATTGCGCTGATGATCTTGTTCTTAAGGTCGGTTCGAAACATTACCCGCTCGCGGAAACTTTTTTCTTCACCAATCTCGATATGGAAAGTGTTCCGTCGTTGACTGCGTATAAAAATTCACTCTCAGTATTTCGACTCAAGGTCCAAGCTTGAAACACACGTCTGCGGTCCTGGCGTGAGAACTGTGCATTATAAAATTTTTATTTTGTATATTCGTTTGCGTTTCTTAATGATAAGTGTAGAGGTCGGCTCATTGTTGTGTTGCATAATGCCGCGTTGTCCGGAGGTCTGAGACAAGGTAACTGTAACATTGTTGGCAGCCGCCGTCTCCGCCAGCATTCGCAGTACAGGAGGCACCATTCAATGGTAATTATTGCCGTTGATGACGCGTGACTGACGCTTGATTGTATCCTTGTAATATTTGTGAAATTAGCAATGTTATTGGTAAGAATTGCAATAAAAATGCGTCGATATTGGTCGATGTAGATTGAGACGTGTCGATGAAAGAGTAACATCTGAATCCGAACACAATGAGCGTCGTCATACATTAAGCCCGTAGGCGTCTTGATAAATTTTGTTCACGATGCGATATTATAATGGGATCTTTTCCCGTTCCCAGCGCTGGGCCTTTAGTGGAGCAGTGTGTCTCTGTCAGAGATCTCGGCGTTAGGCGATTTATTCGCTTTGACACGTATTGTGCGTCCGTGTCGCTGCGGCGCTTCCATTT
Source organism: Graphium androcles (assembly GCA_018247855.1). Taxonomy (NCBI): domain Eukaryota; kingdom Metazoa; phylum Arthropoda; class Insecta; order Lepidoptera; family Papilionidae; genus Graphium; species Graphium androcles. The sequence continues at coordinate 5,704 of DWHK01000421.1, read as the reverse complement.
GGACGTATCTCCTGATCTCGCTAACCTTTTGCATAGTTTAGAATATAAATGCGACTCTTGTACATTATTTAATAATGCCGCTTAACTTTTAAGGAAATCATCTCTCAAGTTAGGAGAGACAAGGAAAATGACAGTACAAAATATAGATAGAAAAACTTTGCAATTTGACAAATCTTAATAGACCAACAACATGTATTTTTAAATTATATTACTTTAACCAGTTTACATTGAGCTTTAGATGTTGTGTTTTTAATAATTAAGTTGCAGTTTTTTGGTTACAGAGACTATAAGCCAACAGTCGTGATTATCCTACGATTTGTGTTATATAAATTTACGTATACTTTGTGAGTGCGTTTAATCGATACATTATGGTGTAATAATTCCAAGTTGTTTTTTATCGATGTCAACGAGTATATTTGTTTTAGTGTTGCCATTACAAAAAAGGCAATCGATACGAATATGGACAAGTAGGCTGTGAGAATAATATTTTTAGGTGCTGGCTTTTTTGTGATATCAATAACATTTCAATGTTGCATTAGATTGCTTTTCATTGATATTTTTGCAAAATTTGTATACTTGTATATTTATATGATAAAACTATATCGTTTAGTGTTATTTTGTTTTGTTGAACAATTAATTAGTAAAATAAAAAATCTTTTTCTTTTTTTTAAAAAATATTTTTTGACATCTTAAAACTCTTAAAACTTTACAAGTCTTTGTTAACAAAGTATTAAGTAAATAGTATGCATGATATTTTATTAGCAAGTTGCTTGCTCAGTGTCATAATTTATAAGTTAAAGGATTAGGCAATTCGTTTATGTTGCCACAAGATATAAGAATATATTTGCAATGATGTGGAAATCTCCCACTAAATCACTCGACACATAGGAATATGTAATTTCCCTTACATTTATCGCATATAATTATTATGCCTCACATATTAAGAATGCGTGTGAGATGTGACTAAGAAAGGCTTGCCATCTATGATTCAATTGACTGAAAACGACCTTGATATTTATCTCACGTCGATTTAAAGACTAAATAATCCTATCTTGTTAAATTATATTCAGCTCTTTTGTGACATGAGTGTGTGTAAATAATTTTTTTTAGTCTTGGTTGGTTTACTTACTTATTTTCAATTTAAAGTCTATTGTTACAATATACATGTCATCCATTATTGATAATATATATTGATTATATATATCTATACATATAAATAAAATTGACGTATCTGTTTGTAATGTTCATATAAGAGCTTTTTAACGATTGTATATGAAAGTAATAAGGTACTTATTAAAGAAAAACCAATTTAAGATTATTGTCTGTCTGTTTGTCAATTTGGATTGGCTAATCTCCAAACGGCTGGACAGATTTTGACGGGACTTAGACTAGGCGATAGCTGATGATATAAGGAGTAACTAACGCTACTTTTATTTTAGAAAAATAATTAGGGTTCCGTGTAAAAAAATTTAAGCTCATAAAATTATTATTAGTATCTAAAAGCAGTATCATGCTGGTATACCTGCAGGCGATAGGTAATAACTATGTAAAAGACGTATAGGTTATTTTTTAATTCTGAACGAAGGAACGAAGAACTTAACCATTTTGATGACAATATTATATTGTAAGCATGTGTCGCCTTCACAAATAGATATAAAGTCTCAAGTAGTTTCATTATTATAAAGTAGTAAATAAAAGAAAAATAAAATTCAAAATAAATATGAAATAAGTATGTTAACGAATTAAAGACTTTGTATAATAATTAATAGACTTGTTTGAAATTTCGGAATAACATTCTCACGAAATGTTTTATGTCGGTATTATGACGAATAATGACGTAAGTTAGGTGATTAAAACAACATGGATGGTTTACAAAAAAATGTTAAGCAAACAACAGTAGCGTAAAAAACAGTTATGGTCGAAAAGTGAAACACTCTCTCAACTTGTTAACTTGCGATCCAGGGTCTTAAGATACAGATGTTCAAGACCCGTGGTCACCAATATATTACGAAGTGTTACTTTTGCTTAAAACTTAATTAAAAAAAGAGAGGTCTTAAATTTGACAGGATATATTTTGTTACAAATTTTCGGAAACTGATTTGCTAATTAAATCATTTAGATATTTTTTTTTTTGGAATGATGATGCCTCAAATGGGACCAAAATTTTTGTTATAGTTCTCAACGCTAAGGCTGAAAATTTTTCATAATAGACATTCCAATCTCCAAAGCTGAGCTTGAAATTAATTTTTTCAAGAATTATTCTAAAATAACTATGTGTTTATTATGGATTAAAGGAAAGGGTATTATTAAAACTTTTAGGCTTTGCCTAATAGTTCATATTATGATATAACACAAAAACGTTATTCGGATTTAAGACTTAATTAAACTTTAAGTAAATAGTAATAAAAAGGCTATTAAAAGTTATGACTAATAGCGATATGTTAAACTGATACAACTTTTTTCTGCTGCTTAACTGATTCGCAATTACACTGACAGTGTGTGTCAAAAATTGATATCCCCTGATGCTCTCACGCTGCGCTAATCGAAATCGTAAGCACAGCACGTAGTCATGAGTTTCCGTAACGAATTTTTGAGCAACGCAAAGGCAAAAAATTAATATACACTCATTAGGAGCGGATCCAGCATTACATATAATATATTGTGACATAGCTAATATCCAGTCTAGATTGTAATGGTTTGGAAATCGAATCAACTAATGACAACATTTTGAGTTCATTTAATAAATTATTATTTATAACAACAAACACAGACGATAAGGTTGGTTATTATTATGTGTGAGATTATTTAAATTTACTTTAACTTAGACATAATTCTGTGTAGCTTAATTATTAACTTAATTCTGTCTTGCTTTCTGTTTAAAGATTAAAAAGCTAAAGTTTTAGGTGACTATTGCAATATCAAGTAATAAATAAAATTGCGTGAAATTACACTAACAACTAAGATTTTAATGTATGCCGCTCGAATGTATTAAGTTAAAAGCCGAGAGGTTTTATTAATTTTCCTTGGCTTTAGCAGTACAAGGTTATTTTCTAAGATATATTTGTGCGGGAGCAATTCGTATCTAGTTTTTGTCACTGAATACTATAGTCTATAGTAGGGTTTTAAGTGTGATGTTAATATAACCAGTTTGTAGTGGCCTTCAATTTAAATTGTGTAGTAACCGGAGACGTCTACCCCTGTTAACTGATAGGTATTAATGACCGGAGTCTCATCACCTCATCATCACTCATCTACGACATGGTAATAAATACCTTGAGACTTGATTTACTTATTTAACCTATATGCACATAAAATTGTACAATCTTATGCCAATGGCATTATATATCAGTCGACCTTAGGGTGATGCAGAGATGCTGGGAAGGTGTACAGAATGGTGACTGGAAAATATATATATAAGATGAATACGATATAATAGAATATAGATATATGTACATATATAATACTCATAGATTTATCATTATTTTAAGACTTGAGACTGGACTTATCATTACCTCGAGAAATGTGCCTCTCAAGTGACATTACGTTGAAGCATCTACAATTGGGGTATAATTACCTGGAGGCAGTTTGGACTTGAGCATGTCCATGGCGACAACATTGATGACCATCACCCAGATGGGACACTCCAGGAGGTCGGCGTCCGACTTGACGAAGGCCACGGCACTCAAGCATTGAGTCTCCAGCCTCCTGCGATCCGGGTACGAACGTCTCAGCTCCCGGTTCACGTTCGACTGGAACTTCTTCATATCGAATAGCTGGAAACAAGAGACAGATTAAAATATGCCAAAAATCAAATGAAATTCTTCACAAAACCTATAAGCTGAAGGTGTTAGCGTTAACACATTTATATGAAATATTTCAATTATTAGAGAAAATACCAGTAACATAGATCTTACAGGTTTAATATTTGCGATCTATGTCGATTTAAAATAAAAATGTTATCCAAACCAATTATAATATTATAGTATAAAACCACTATGTTTTTCGTGATATAAATATGTTGCACTCTACATAAAATCACAAATTTTGTCAGTCTTGAGAAATAAGTAAAATATAACCATACATTGCTAATAGTTTTCAGCAAAAGTAGAAATAACAGAAACACAATAAGGTATTACACAAATATACTTTTTAAAAATTAATTGTTTGTCAATACATTGCGTCTTTTTGAACGTTTCCATTGAACAGAAGGAACGCAACCGATCGAACAAAAGATTGAAGCTGTTCTCTCAATCTCAGATGTTATCAATCTAATTTCACAAAACTGAGCCGCCGCCGTTAATAATAAAACAATCGCTTTTTCAAACGTTACCCGTGTTCATTGTGTATTTAATCATAGCCGAGTCGAGAACGAAACATCTATTAGTGCACAAGTTGTTACACAATCGAGTTGATGCAACTGTCGAAAAGTTTTTAATATAACCGCATACATAGTATGTGATACATACAAACGTGTATATTATTGCATTTGAAATAGAAAGAATACTTAAGAAAGAATTATTTTTCTCTATTACCTTATTTACGATTTAAAGAAAATGTTATAAGTTATGCATACATAATTATTTTGATACAAAATTCCAAAACCGACTTCAAACGCTTTAGAAATGTACCCTCGTGACATATTTTTTCCGTTATTTTGATTTTAAAAACTACTACTACTACTTAACAGATTTTTATGAAAATTTTATGGGATCACTTGGGATATTTTATTTCCAAAAGAAAAATAATCATCAAAATCTGTTCATAAACAACGATGAAATCCGCGAACACACATAAAAAATATGCGGTCGAATTAAGAAACCTCCTTCTTTTTTGAAGTCGGTTAAAATTTCGACAAAAGTTTATTTCGCTTGCACTATTACTGTCTCAACATAATATAGTTGCTAAAATTATAGGTTTGATTAAATTATTATTGCTACTAAATAGCAGTACCAACTTCAATCGTCATTTGAAGTTGCCAAATTATATATTAGTTATTGAAGTCTATAATTACATCATTACACAGTCGATTTGGTCCAAAAATGAAGAAATTGTAATAATCAAATTTGATTACAAAATATAAATTAAAACATCAACTATCTTGAAGTCGGTTAAAGTGGAACCCGAAAACGATGGCATCCAATCGACCATATCGGTTAAATTGAAAGGTTTACAACATTACTACGCAACCGGGAACAAGTATGAAGGGTATGGTTCATTACATCAAAATGTCTAAACGCGACTTGACGTCAGAGAAAGAGATGTAGATCCGTATCTTCAAAAATAACCGCTCCGTATCAGTGAGTCATCAGTTAGGGCTGTCGGTGGAAGATTTTCTCTTGAGGGTATTTCAATCAATAATTCCCGACTGATTTTGTTTAATTCAACGCTAGATAGTGGTTGGCATCAGTTGAAATCACCTGGAATTGGGTGTCTCGAAAGTTTATGAAATGACAATAAGAATTTTTAAGAAATAAAATATAAATAAGACCCGCACTATCTACTTTGAACAAGTTTTAATAGTTATAAATTAAAAGACGCTAGTTTAAAATTTGTACAATTAATGCATTTAAATAGAGTTTTTTTTTTGTCAGATGGTCTTATAAACTTTACACTGGTGACATAGATGAAGAAGACAACATAGTTTTTATTGATATTACCATTAAATGGAACCCAACGTGGGAGCAGAAAAGAATCCAACGAAAAA
>DWHK01000420.1:0-14198 GCA_018247855.1 Graphium androcles | reverse complement strand
TCTGTGACGTTACCAATCTTGCCGTCTATTGAATGTCAAAAAATACTAATGGCAGTATTTTTTAATAATCGACAAGTGTGTTCACTTCTTTTAAAATAAAAAAAAAATTGACTTCGACACTGGTAAAAGCATGGTTTGCAATAGTAAAATAGGTTTCTTACCATTGTAATCGATATTTGATGGATTGTAATCGACTGTGACATATATTATATATCCCTAAATTGCATCGCTATAGGTCACAATTTTATATAAATGTAAATCAATCTAAGTAGTGGACATATCCATAAAATGGAATGTCCATTTCATATCTTCGATGCTGGCCACGTTCTAATTTCTTAACAGGTTTCGTATGCGTGCCGTTAAAATATTATAGACAAGATTTAGTCAGGGTGAATATTTATTTTATGTAATTTTTTTAAGTCAAAATTCATTTTAAATTGAATACCTTACGATTATGCTCATAGAAGAATTGTAATAAAATTCTTGTTAAATATTTGAAGCAGTTTCGTTGCCGGTAAATAGCGAATGAATACTTTAATGTGGGATACAAAAACATAAAAATATATTATAAAATTAAATTGCACAATCATTTATAAACTACTATGTACAAAAATTCCTTCTAGGTAAAGTTTGGGTGGAATTTTGATGCGAGTTACATTTGATACGAGTGTGGGTAATCCTGAAAATAGATGTAAACCCTGAAAAACCTGTGAAACCCATGGAATTATAAGAGGAATCAATGGCTGGCTGAAGAGGTACGGACAACCAAGAGGTCAACTTTAGGTGGGCTCGTAGAGCCAGCCTTCGATGTGTGCTGATGGGATTTGCAAGGAACGTGTTGGTGACGGATGCATCTACCCCTCCCCTGGTTTCAGTTGCAGTTTTTTGTAACCAGGAGTTGTAGCGGGAAAAAAGGAAAAATTGCCAGTAGAACGTACGCCAATTATTCACGATTCGGCAGCATTGCTATTTGATGCGGCGGAGGTGGGACCGTCGTATGTAACAATCTTTTAAAACGTTCATGCACGATGCCATAGAAATTATATATAGTAACATCTCCATCTGCTAGCAACTGGCGGTTATATTATAATATGAGAAGGCGTAATGAAAATTTTTGAATTAGAAAATAAGTTAGAGAAGGCCAATAATTCCAGAGTACATCTAAAAGGAACTAATATTTTCCTGAGTTGGTGAAATGCAACTCAGATATGATAATAGATTTAACAAACGATGATTCTTGTGTCCAGCAATCTACTGTTCACTTTTCTACACATAACGAATTAAAAAAAATCATTAAAATAAATAAATTGATTAAAAAACAAATAAAATTTTATAAAATGGATATACATATAAACAAATATGTGATATGAAATGTGAACAGTTAAAATTAATTAATAAAGTGAAAAAATACAAAAATAAATTAGATGAGTAGGAAAATGTATGACCAGGACACTCTTCAGCTTCAAATGGAAATAAATAGTTTAACTTGTTCCTTACAATCAATCAATGTTAAATATGAATCATCACGAAAACAAATTCAGTAACATATTCTAGCAGCTGACAATTTATTACATCTATGTAACTATAATTTTAATAGATTTGAATCGTTTACCAACAAAAATACATGACATTGTACTAGAGAAATGTAACTCAAATAGGCATCAGATGAATTCATTAGCTCTGGCTTTAATAAAATACAGATAGTATTCATAGCTCTAGATTTCTCTTCGATTTAGACCGACTCTGTGATTATTTACATAGGAGAAGCCGAAAAACTATTATTGTCAATAGCGACGTGAACACCATCGGTGCATTTGAACACAGGAACAATGGTAAGTCTAGTCAGTTCAAAAACACTAGTACTTCCAACGCTAGATAAACGCTAACGAAGCGTAAGCCGTCTTACTCCCGTTCTTCAAACAATAGGAAACATAGCCGTGCTGACTCAAAGCACTTTCGCGGCGGTTGCTTAAAAGGTTAAGCTTATAAGGCACAATATCCTGAAGAGATGTGCAAACTATTAAACGCCATTCGAATTTCTTTCGTAATAAAGCCGCCGCTTTTATATCCGGGCGAGCTCGTTTTGTCCAGTTTCAGAACAAAGAAGAACTCTAAACTGTCGCAGCAAATCAACATCATGAGTCGTGATAAAATTTTCGAAGAAATAAAAATATCTTGGAGCTATCTATCAAAATGTTTCCTGATATCGAAACACGATGGAAGTCTTTGGTCAATTTTCAATCTGAAACAATTCAACACTTTCCTAAAAATGAAGAAGTTTTAGTTCTTTAGCTATTTTACCTTCCTTTCTGCAAAACAGAGACTGGATGGTAAAACTAGATTTAAGTCAGGCTTAGTTTCACCTACCGATACATTGCTAGTATCGCAGGTTTCTCAAAGTGAGCTACAATGGTATATATCAAATGACCTGTCTCCCATTTGGTTTATCGTCAGCCCCAGGCATTTTCAGTTTCAGCAGTTACCAATTAGACTACAAAGTACCTAAGTAAACAGAATTTGTTGTCTAATCTACCTCGAAGATTTTTGCTGGCCAGTCAGTCCTTAGAGATGCATCGAGAGCTAGTGAGTTTTGCAATAAACCTAATTCAACATTTAGGATGGAAAGTCAGCTTCAGCAAATCTGTTCTGGTTCCGACTTAATGCCTAGAATATCTGGGCGTTACCTGGGTCACACTGGTCCATACCAATTCCCTGTCGGAATCAAAATGCCTAACGCTACGCAGGGCCCTTCAAAAACAGATTTTGCTAGGCAACCGGTTCCTCAGACAGGCCCAGTCCCTAATGGGGAGACTCTGTTTTGCCTCGTTCGTCGTGTGCAGAGAGAGGCTTCACTGTCAAACAATTCAATATCACAGTCGAACAATTCAACATCAAAGTCGACTTCTGCCTCTCAACCTCTTTCATAAATACACATTATAGCATCCATAAACAGTACCAGGAGAAATCAAACACATCACTCAACATGGATTCCGGATATCGAAGACGGAACAAATAATAGAGTTTTACATACCAGTAAAACTTAGCTATTGTTTTATCTGAGATATCCGGAATCCAGACAATTCCTACCTGGTATGTCCGCCGTATAATGACAAAATAAAATGGTGCAAACCATAAGGTGACAGTAATCAATGACCGGAAACAGTATGTAGGGAAGGCCTCCAGCGGTGGTATTTGACCAGAAGAACACAAGAAAAACGGAAGGCTTAACTCAACATGGATTCCGGATATCTCAGGAAAAATAATAAGTAAGTTTTATTGGTAGGTAAAATTCTCTATTATTATTTACATTGTCTATAAAGTTGCAGTTTTCACTAGTGTTAATATTATACAATAATGGAGATAAGGTAGCACCTTGCATTGTGCCTTTCATGGCAGGTTTTGGACCATATAACATATTATTTTATTTTACATATAACATATTATTGTATTTTACATACGCTGTCCTTTCATTCAAGAAGTTATATATCCATTTGCAGAGTTGTCCGGGTATTCCTAGCCCTTACATAATTTTCACAAGTATACCAGGATCTATACTGTCAAAAGGCACCTTAAACATCAAGGAATATATATTTTTAAAATTTTCTAAAGGCAATAAATCTTGTTGTTTATTTACATTATCTACATGTGTATTTACAGAATTATATACAGGCTTATTTACAGAGTTATATACAGATTTATTTACACTATTATATACAGGTGTTTTTGATGTTGGAAGTGGGTCATTTTTATTCACTTGCTTAGTTGAGGTAGCACTTGCGTAAATAATTTTAGTTTTTTTTCCATAATTTTCATAATTTTAATTGGACATACTTTTGAAATGGCAAGATGAGGTCCAATGTAATTTATACAACAGACAGTGGGCTTGTCACATTCCTTATATAAGTGCTCATCTCCACAAATTGAACATTTTTGTTTACCATTACTGATTTTAGCTGAGTGGTTAAACTTGAAACATTGTTGCTATGGTGGTATATATTCAAGAACTCTATAAGAGAATAAGTCGTTTTGAACATTATCTGTTAGAATATTAGATAGAAAAGAAATGCTTAGAGATTGCAAAGGCACATGCTCATGTCCTACTATCTTTGGGAATCTTCTGATTGCAATAATTTCATATATTGATGATAGGCTACTGTACAACTCTTTATCGGAAATGTTAGTTGGAACGAATCTTATGATTCCAGTCTTTTCAGCAGCAGGAATGAAAGCTTTCATTTCATTTTTTAAGAAAGATGAATTGTTAAAAAATGATTTGCTGTATTATATTGTTTAAAAATAACTGCAATTTTACTGGCATTGACTCTTTGAATTGCCGTTACACCTTTAACTTCGGTTGCAAAAATGTGATTTAAGTAAATGGGGCTCTTCTTGCCCAGTCTATCCTTATTAGTCGCTTCGACAAATACTTTATACTCGGTATTAACAGAGTTCTCCGAATAAAGCCTTTTATAAATCGGTTTGTAAAAAGGTAAATAGGAGTCACGCTCAACGCCAAAGTCCGCCTTGGGCTCACCACCACAATCCCCAACGCGAAGACATTTATTTGAGGCGGGCGGGATATCCCCGTCCCCCTCGATACCCTCCATTTCTAAGTCAATACTTCTAAATTCCACAATTTACACTTAATTTTAAGGAAAATATAACAAAATTTAAATTAAAATGAAAAAAAAATTGAATTGTACGCGCGCTCTTTTTGGAGTTCCCGCCGAATCCTCTCTTCCTCTTATTCTTTTGTTATAATGGCTCCATCATAGATAAATTAATGAATCGACCAGTGTCAAGGTCTAATAAAACAGTTGATTGGTATTGAGAATGATATATGACAGAATGACTTTTGATCGGTGTAGTAGACTCGGGTTGAGCGCGCACTGCGAAAAGTCGTAATGTCATAATACGACAAAACCACCAATCCAATGACGTGACGATTAAACGCAGTCACATGTGGTTGAGACTTTAGTCGAATAACGTCAAACTGACTTTTCAACTATTATCTCTTCTTTGAATATCGGATCGAATATTTTCTAGTCCAGATTTAAACCCACAAACTACAAAATATTCCAACATTTGGGGAGAAGAAAGTCTGCGCTAAATCTAGTCAGAATTTGGAGTCTCTTCGAGTAAATCTCTAGTTAAAGCTGCGGCAGTGATAGTGCCTGTATGAATATAATAATATGAATGTAGTGCCTGCTTCGATCGATGACTGGCCGCATTTAGTTACCTTTCATTTTATAAATAATTTCTACATTTATTTTTTTATTTAAATAGTAGTTAAGAAAAAAAGAGTAGTACATAAAAGTCCACTTCACTCACTCAGAGATAAGCTAACTGCGCGAGAGATATTATAGTGCACAAGTTAATGGGATGGATATCCGATCCGACCGGAAAGAGTCAGGACCGACTTTTGACATGCCCATCCGGCGCATGGATATTTTTTTTCAGACTATCAGATGTTCAGTCCGCATTGTCCTAATCCAGCTGGGAAACAACCCCCGCGGGATTCGAACCCACCACTTCCGGTGTGTAAAGCAAGGCTCTATACCATTAGGCCACTGAGGCAATTGAAGGATAGCCTTGGTTATACCGAAAGTGATATTTCGTAAATTAATTTTTCGTAAGTAAATCGTTGTTATTATTTTGAAAACTATACTAACTAAATAAAACACAGATCACAGTCAGTAGCGAACACGGGGGCGGAAGGGGCAGCCCGCCCCGGGCCTACGGTCCTAGGGGGCCTCTAAACGCTTCTAAGTTGCCGTGATCAGATTCTTAGCCAGGCTTTAAAAAGTATGCCTAATACTACAAACCATCTTAAAGAAGTGGTTTAAAGTTGGGTGGTTCCATAAAAATATACAGTTAAAATACAAACAAATGAATACAGCATGTACCAGTAACCGGTAGATCAAAAAGAGTACCCTCTTATTTGTCAAAAGAAATACAAAATTTATTTATTATACGTTTGGGTAAAGATGTAAGACAAACAATTATTGAAGATACTGTATTACGGTATTATGAAATCCTTTTGACAGCATTTCTGATATAAATACAACAGACTAAATCATTAGGTTCATGACATTCTTCCTTTGAATTTCCTGTCAATATCCGATTCCTTTTAACCCTTCATTAACCTGATCTTATCAAAATTTTACATAAAAATGACATGTGGTAAGTACGATAATCCTTCCAGGGTTTTTTCTATGGAAAAACTGCTGGGGATATCTCAGAAGTCGGGATACCTAGGTGGCCCAGAAACTTTAAAGAACTGGCCTGCTAGAAACATTGCCAATACAAACTTTTAAATTTCAATTATAGAACTCTATGGTGACCAAATAAACGATGTTGCACTGAAATATTAATAGCAATGTACAATATTTAACTACTTCCGTGGCGTGGTGATATACATAGGACGTTTCTTTACAAAGCGGAGGTCATAGGTTTAAACCCGCGAGGTGATAATGACCTTGTTTTGTTGTTTCTCAGTTGGGTTAGGGCAGTGATCAGACTGGAACACCCGATTGTCTGAAAATAAAGATGATTAATGCGTTGGATAGGCATATAAAAAGTCGGTCCTGCGCCTGACCTCTCTCTGGCTGTATCGGATATCAGTCCCAACGGGGAATGAGAGTAAAGGAAGAGAGTGAGTAATCTAACTCTAATATTTCCTGCACAAGAAGCTTATCTCTAAATAGATTCACCGCCGTACACAAATTCAACATAAAATCCTCCCGACAGAAAATTCAGTCGGGAGGATTTTATGTTGCATTTATTTGTGTTTTGTTTTTGTAAATTTGTGGCATTTCCAAAAGTCTTGTTATATCTGTATACCTTAAAATAAATTTAACGTGAGAAAATTTTCGGTTCATGATTTTTTAATGACTTTCGTTGTGGTCTCAATCAACAACAAAGCTAGATAGACTTCAAGTGGCATTTAATAATGGGGCCCCTTTCGTGTCACTGTTTACAATTTGTTTGTACGTGTCATATACAAAACAATATTACACGAACAGAAATTTTGCATAATAAGGATTCCTTATACTTTAATCGAAGACCAGAAATGACTTCACATGGACAGGTGTTGCGAACAGAGGTGACTTCAACGCTGTATTTAACATCGTCACAGATAATAAAAACAGGATATATTGTTACGTATCCACAACCAAAAGAATCTGTTCAGTGCGTGTTTCCTTTTGAGGATCTGCCAACTAAGGTAAAGAACCAGAGATAAACTCCGAGGTATTAGCTTTATTAAAGCGCCGAAGATGCGGTGCCGTACAGTGCAAATGCCAAAGAAGAGACCCATAAAGAAGAATAGACCCACTGCTTTTCTCAGTGGTTCCATCAAATGTGAATTTTTATAGAGTGTAACGGAGACTACTACGAAAAACAATGTTGAATGTTGCCAATACTTTTGGTATTTCCCACTATCAAAGTTTACAAACGAATTCACGTCAAAACACTAGATAGGATACGAGGAGCCCCACATTTGTTCGCGTGATATCTGCTGTGGCCAGTCCATTGCAGTCATATAAACTTCTTTTTAAAGATTTTGGTATCATGACATCACCTTATCTCCATATGTGCGAGCTTGGTGTTTTGTAAAAACAAACCTAGAGTTATTTCCCAAGCAACACAGCGTTAGTACATATTGCAGAAGATTTCCTGATAAAGTTGCTATACCCATGTCTTAAACAGTTGCACATTTGGACTACACGGACTAGCGTGTCAAAAAAGTGCTGGCCGTTTTTCCTCTGAACGAAGTCATCCGGAGAGCTCTTGCTACAATACATTTTCCCTCTATTCTAGAGCCTTCTGGCATTTTCGTGATGATGGCAAGAGACCCGATGGCTTGATTTTAGTCCCTTTGGAGAGAGGCAAAGCCCTTGTTTGGGACGCTACTTGCGTAGATACACTGGCTGCTTCTCATCTAAGGGGAACTTCAGTTAGGGCTGGGGCGGCATCAGAAGCAGCTGAAGTGAGTAAGTGGCCCAAATATGAGTCTATCAGTGCCGGCTACTTATTTGTGCCACTTGCTATGGAGACGTTAGGTCCGTGGGGTCCAAAGACAAATAGATTCCTTAAAGTTTTATTTTCTAAGATAAATAATGCAACTGGAGACAAGAGAGCTGGTCCTTTTCTCGCGCGAAGATTAAGTATAACTATTCAGCGAGAAAATGCAGCCAGCGTTCTTGCCACCATGCCGCGTGGAGTAGGTTTATTAGATTTGTAGTAAGGTTAATTCTGTCACTTTCTTAATATTTTCATTGTTATTGTAATAAATTATATATTTTGATTAACAGCACATTAAAATAAATTGTTTCTCTAAACTAAACGAAGTTATAGTAAGATATTGAGTGTTGGTATGTATATTATTGTTTTATAGTTGAGTTACAGAAATTTGAAATCAGCTTATATATAAATATGATAATATACGTGTACTTAAAATAGTATGCCATCAAAAACATAACTTGTAAAAAAAAACAAATCCGTTCTCCTACCATAAAAAGTTGTGAGATTCATGTAATACCAAGTTGGTAATTTATTCAGTCTCTTCTTAAAAGACATTCTATCTTAAGTTTTTACGTAATTAGCTATACTCTAACAACATCTTATAGTGACCATATCAATATTAAAAATCTTTATGTTTTAAACAAATGGATTAACTTGGCCATCGCATGAAAACATTACATATCCCACAAGTAATACATATTATAAGTTACAATGTTTAGTATGCTTATTTATTTCATATTTTTTTATTTAATAACCCATATATGTTTATTTCTTTCCCATTGACATAAATTGGTTGAATAGATTTCTTATTAAACCAATTTAATATTTTTACAAAACTAGGTAAGTAGGTTTCCTACGTAAAAAATAAAAATACTCAGAATTTTATGTTTATTTTGTTAAGAATTGCTGATTTAAATATCTCGCTAAACCAATTCACTATTTAAATGGAGAAAAGAAAATATTTTTCATAATAATCAATTAATGAATTATCCCCAATTTTTCAACGTGTCTTAGGTATATCATAGGGTATGTTGTACCTTGACCATATTTAGTACCTTTTTTTAAATAAAAAAAAAACTTATAAATATGAATTAGATATTTCTGATATTTTAGTGGTGAATACTCATATAGTTGATTTCGATTATATGAGTATACTTCAAAAGAATACATATACGACTTGTTTATAGTTAATAAAATAAAAACTGTCCTAGGCACAACAGGTCCTCGTAACTATATTGGGCGACCCTATAACTAAGCTTAATTTCTTGCAGGCCGGCCTTTGGATTAACCTTATTAATTCTGTTTCCAATATTCGTGTAATCGGAAAATTTACTATTTGAGAGATAATTTTCACATTCTCACTAATCCCCCGCCATAACCGTGTGTCATGGCGTCGCGCGTGCTTCTAAATCATATTTTATTAACACCCAGAAGCTTCGGGAATATTCGTGCCGAATTTATGTTTAGACACTTTTTAGCTCTATTGAATATGCCGTGACGGCTGAGTTAGTATTATTACGTAATAACAATGTACATAAATACAGATGAGGGCAACATACGCAATAATTCAGGTAGTTAGAAGTGTTTACGAAATATTAATACTTTATGCTGTTTTTGGTACTGTATAAGGCGAGAGTCTTCCGCGTTGAGTACATTTGGGCCCGGGTTCTATTTCTGCTAGGAAAAGTGGTAACATACTTCACACAGTTTTTGATGCTTTCTACGGCCGCACTCGTCCGGGGAGGTACCACCCCCCTCCACAGAGCCAGCATAAAATAAAGTATGCGTGGCTCTTAGGGATGCCGGATTGCCATTCCTATCCCCTTCTTTTCCCACTCTTTTCCCCACCGAATCCTGAATATAATCCTGACCCATTATCCTATAACCCATTTTATCCAATTTCCAAGGCTGGCAACGCACACAACTCTTCGGGTGTTGTGTGTGTCCATAGGCGACGGAATCACTTAACACCAGGTGAGCCCTCTGCTCGCTAGCCAACCCTTCCCAAATAAAAGTAAGTGTTGTTGGCGTGTTAGGTGATCTGTGTGGAATGTGAATGTGAAAAGTAGGTATAGAATGTGTGTCATGAGCGAGATTTAATTAATCTCATTAATGAGAAGCAGACTAAGCAGGCATGCAATGCTTTAGTGGTTTAACGTTTCAGATAACTGTACATAGGTTAACGAGAGTAAAGAACAAGTGAAGGTTACTACGCCAGAGTGAGGGAGATTTAGGGAGGGATTTATTATTCAAAAGTATTATTTATATAAGATGACCCGTTGCGCAGTTGCTAAGCAGTTGGCTTCAGCCGAAACAATTATTTGTATGGCCTTTAGATAATTGTTTCGTATCTGGGTGTTTGTGTGTGTGGAATTTGTGTGTAAATCGCCCTCTCAACACAAGCCATGGAGCTTATAATTTGGGCAACGCTTTTAAAAGTATTAGCAGACAAGATATTACATATTCTTGATACTAGCAGTGTACTGCAGAGTACACCGCTTTGTAAAAAGCTTGCGTAAATTAAAACACATTAGTAGTATAGAGTTGCTAAATAGCCAACTCAACCTCTTACTTTCTCCTTTGTCCACTTCTTTTCCTTTTCAACTTCGAATATGTTCCTATTCTCTTCTATATTACATTATATGTATTTATCACGAAGGTTTTTAACACGCCAGCGATTCTTCAGATAATGTCAGTTTCCATTGATGAGAGTATTCGTTGAACATCAGGTGGACCTTCTGTTCTCTTAACAACACTTTAAAAACGGTATACTGTTCAAGCACAAACTCAGGTCTAATCAGTAGTTCAACAGCGAGGAGACATTCGGTCCACAACTAGAAGAAGTAACATTAAACCAACATACTAACAAAGCTGACTCTAAGACACAATCAGGTAGTATTGAAAGTTAACATTCATAAGACTGACATTTATTTTGCCATTTACAGGCAATGGTTATCATTCTTTCAATTCTTCATGTGTTCTTTTAAAACTCTTAATACACTATTCTGATTGACTGCCTGCGTGGCCCAGTGGTGTAGTCCGTAGCTTTGCAAACCAGTGGCACAAAAAATGACGTTCTAAGTCAAGATATAACATAACACTACAAGACTTCAAGATTTCATAAGTAGTTACTGTGTGGACAGGACCAAAATTAATTTTCAAGCTGTCTTCTTCTTCTTTTTTTATATAACACTGGACCCCATCGTTTATCGATCAAGTTGACGTATGCCGGATCAACGAGTGACAAAAGGACGTCAAACTAAGGTGCAGTTTTACCCGTGACCATGAATGCTGAAAAGTATTCGAAACGTCAAATGATTTAATTTAAAAATTAACCCCGAAATATTCCGTAAACTTGTTTAATTTAGGCGCCTATATGCACCATATTGTTTTAGCGTGGTACGCCCTTTCCCATTTTGTTGATCTATCTGAAATATTTCGTTAGGCATATGGTTTGAGGTATTATAGCTATTGATTTTGTTGTTATTATGCCAACTAACTTAGTTTATGGTTTGTTTTTAATCGACTTCAAAAAAAGAAGGAGGATTTCAATTCTGTTTTTTTATGTTTATTACCTCAAAACTCTTTTATTTATAAACCGATCGGTATATATTTTTTTTAGAAAAATTCTTTTAAAGTCGAAACTTCAATTTTATGTGAAAATAATATATATATATTTTTTTTAAGCTTTATTGCAAAACCTTAGCTCAGGATTACAAGAGGTGGACTTAATGTGGGCGTTAAAAAACCTTATTTTTTTTTATTTAGTATATATATAAATAAATCCTGATTAAGTCCTGGCTGGATTTAGTTTTTCTTTTTTTTTAAACGGTTATTTTATCCAGAGTTTTTTTAGCCATGACTTACGAAAATTTATTCAGCAGTTTTATCCATAGCTTTATTCTAATGGATAACAGTAATAACACATAAATATCGTATATTTAAAACACTAAACAGTCGAGTCAAGGGAAACAGATCGTACAAATCTTTACATCTGTACAAATAAATAAAATTGGAATGTCTGTTTAAAAAAAAATTGGGTTCGGATAAAAAAAAATACAAAAACCTAAAAGCTATTCCCACTGCATGATGCAGGTGAAGTTAATATAATGAAAACCTATATTAACTTCGAACATACGATGTATATAATAGCGTCACCATCCATCTCCATCTCTGCCTTCATCTCTTTTAAACTCTTAACTTATAAAACCTCTATACACTTTTCGCAAGAACTAGTTTTCTAAATATATATATTATAAATATCAATACGTTTTCAATTTACACCCATATGATTACAACGGGTTAAGTTTAACAACACAACACGCCGACTCGGATATGCAGTTAATTCAACTGGACCGAACACGAATATTATTACGCCAATTTAATCGAATTGGATGAACGAGACCTATCCGAGGCAGACATTGCGCTCGAGTAGAATAATTCTCCTTTTTAATAATACTCGAGTGCGCTTCGTTATTTCCTCTTTATAATTCATAGCAGAATAACAGACAATTATTTATTAGAGTTTACTTTACTAAGTTTTGCCCTATCTAGATATAGGTTTTGTTAATATTTTTTCGCACCAAATGTAATTGTAAAACTCACTCGCTTCGCTCGCTCGGTCAATAAGATGTAATATGACAGTATAATTTAAAAGTATTTTAATATAAAGAGTATAACATTTTATTACACAATGAATATCGCATATTTGAAGAAACGTCGAATCAAAAACGTCTTTTCAATCTGCTGGTAAATAACAATAGCGTTTAATCTTTCAGCTCTACAAATTGAGCAATAGTGCCTCTGTCGACCGCTGCCAACTAAGACAACGCACTAAAAGCTTTACACGGAAATTGCGAGAACACACGCTTAGTCCGCACTAACGGACGTACACTCGTTACCAATATTACAAAAAAGCGTATTGTTTTAGTATGATTCGCCGTATCCCGTTTATTGTTCTATCCGAAATATTTTAGTAGGAATATGCTTCAAGGTACTGGCTAGGATTAGGATATTATTGTTATTCATTTATATGTGAATGTCTCCCATATAACTTTAAATATTATTAAATAAATAACTTTGCATGAAGTTGTACTCATGAAGAGAATACTGCTTAATATAGTCATTTTGGCCACCTATCTCTTGACTTTCTATTTATACCTTATTTGAACAGAATAATACAATAGCTTTACACATGTGTCCAAAGGATATACAGGACTGGTTGACGCAGCTACTAAGCCGTTGTCTAGGTAGTGGTCTGGATTCCCAATCTGTACCAATATTCGTATGTCGTACTGTTATATATAATTTATCATATGTAAAGGTGCTGACAGATATGCTACGCGTATCCAGACCCTTTTCCAGTCGTTCAGTTTATCTCCAACGTCTCTCTCGAAAGCTCGTCTCTAATAATTAATTGTAATTTCTTATTCCAAATACGTTTCTTAATTTCGAAGTCGGATTATTTCCTTTTTTTTAAAACCCAATCTTCGGGACCCCGTATAACAGTGGTGTCAGCGGTGAAGGGATATAATATTTAAATGAACCTCAGTGCCTCCTTGAACTTCCGTGCTGTCTTCTGAACGAACTTAGTGCCGTACTCCTATAAACTAAGTGCTGTGCCCGCTTTTCGAAAAGAAAAAGGAAGAAGCAGAAGAATCCGGCCTACGTGCTACTCATCTATTAGGTGATTTCTGCGATGCCACTAACTTCCTAGAACAAAACAAGTATAGTTCGTGATGAAACTGTAAGTTACAAACAATATATTACGGAAGTGAAAGTAAATAATTTTTTAAACTATTTTGCAATCTTCTCATCATCATCAATGCAAGTATTATATTTTTTTTATCACAAACATCCTCTGAAGATACATATAAGAACAATCTTGCTGCTGCAATTCAACATTTAGCCTTTAATTTACTATTATTGTATTGCATGTTACACTACTTTAATCTGAGAACAGTGTCGTGCCTTATCTCTGGTAACCCAACGCCGAACATTTTATCTTTACGTTTGCTAAGGCTCATCCATTACAATGCCTAAAGACGAATTGTCAATGAGTGCAACGTCACAATACATTGACTTAAATATTCTTTATAAATTCATTAGCAAGTTTGACGGAAATCGTGAAAAACTAATACCATTTATTAATAACTGCAGAAATGCAATTAATT
>DWHK01000419.1:0-14205 GCA_018247855.1 Graphium androcles | reverse complement strand
TTCCTGGGACAAAGGGTCTTGATGGACAGACAGACAGACGAACAACAAAGTGATGTTATAAGGGGTCCTTTTTTCAGTTAGTTGTACGGAACCTTAAAAACGAATAAAACTGCAGCAATTTAAATTTTCAGCTTACATACAGCTAACTATATACTCTAAGTAAAGACACGAGGTTTATTCCTCTCTGCGACGAATCGTTATGAATGTATTAATGTATATATACCTTTTTCGTCACGGTCCACTTTTTAGTCATAACATTTTTAATTACGTTTCATGTCAAAAATATTTATTTGCTCACACTTTTTTCCACAAAAGAAACAAAGTTGAAAGACAGTATTAATTGAAAATTCGCATAGTTACTCCTGTCACGGTATAGACGCTCATCAAGAAAGAATTTCGAGAAACGGACCAACTGCGCAGGAGATATTATAGTGCACAATTATGTTGACACTTGCACGCATTCTTTCACTTTACTCTCATAGCCCGATTGGACGGACATTCGACACGACCGGAGAGACATCAAGCGCAGGACTGATTGCGCTCAAAATTATATACGTTAAAAAATAATCTTTGTGTGTTTTTGTAGAGAAAGGTTCTTCGCGAGACGTTCGGACGTCTTCCGGTGAGCGTAGTGGGAGAAATTCTTTAAATGTATGGAGAACTGCGGCCCACATTATGCCTTCTGGAAGACGTCCGGACTTCTCGTGAATGTGGACTGTGCCAGCCTTGGACATTGGAGGGATTATTGGCCGAGTGAGGTTTACAATTACAGTTGGGATGAAAACGCATTTAATGTATGTATGTATGTTCCGCGATAACTCTTAAACCAGTGCTCCGATTTAAATGAAATTTGGAATGTATGTAGTTAATATTAGTACAATTTTTAAGTTTGCTTGGGAATAAAAATCCGTCCAGTACTTGAAGAGATATTGACATAAATGTAAAATATAATAACCGCGAGGTTCAAGTTTTAGTTCTTACTAGTTAATATATTTAGGATTCGGAAGAGAAAGGAGTGGGAAAGGAAGAGGGTAGGAATTGTCATCCGGCAACCTCACAAGCCAGACATACTTTTTTTACACTGCCTTTGAGGGTAGGGCGGTGGTACCTCCCCGGTAGAGCGACTAAACAAGTGCAGCAAGAGTTGTATGTAAGATGTTCTGTTCTACCACCCGACAAAACTACCACCTATCTCTCAGAAACATTTCTTCTGTACAACGTGTATCATGCCACTGCCACCACGGGCTAGTGTTAAAGAGCCTTGCTTTACAAACCTGAGGTCATGGGTTCAAACCCCGGGGATAAGGATTTTATGTTGTTTATGGGCATATATAAAACTTGGCCATGCGTCTGATCTCTCTTCGGTCGCGGTGGATATCCGTTCCATCGGGTTATGAGAGTAAAGGAATAAAGAGTGCACCTGTGTCTGCGTACGCTTGTGCACTATAATATCTTCTGCGCAGTCGGCTGACCTCCGAGTAGATTGGCCGCGTTGGCCAATCTACTCAGAGAATATATATTAAATTTCTAATATTAGCTAGGTAATAACACCTAGTTTTCGTTTACAAAGGACTAAAATTCCGCGTTCTATATTAGACCTCCGTTGTATAAATTTAAGAACAAAATTAAAAATACCCTCTTACGTAATGCATACCACACTATTAAAGAATATTTTGATGATTTACGTGTGTGGGAATAATAAATAATACTGTTGATTATCAAGCAGGCAGAAACAAACTATTGTATAGTAAATTTGTAAGAAATATTTTATTTTAAAAGAGCAACTGCTGAGTTTCTCGCCTGCTCTTCTCAGCAGAATCTGCCTTCCGAGCTGGCGGTAGCTTCCTTACGAACTTTGATATTAAATGTAAAAATTTGATGTTTCATAAGAACGCGCAAGCGTCTATGTGAATAAAGATATTTTGAATTTGAATTCCATAGTTAACATAATTTAATATAGCAGGAATATTTAAAACGAGCCTAATGTCCAAGGTACATATTGCTATGGTACAACAAGTTCCCCTACATGTAAACTGTGAGCTATACAAAAATAAAAAATGCTACCAAGTCATTTTATTAATATACACAGTAAATTTTATTATAAGTATTTTTAACTTTTTATTATACCTGTATTTCGGAGTAAAAAGGTACAACCGATTTACTGAAGGACAAATTACACCAAAGATAACATTGACGATGACTAAGCATTCAAAATACGCTCTGATAACTAACAAACTAGCGAATAACTCTCCTGCTAAGCCCCGACCTAATGTCGGTAACGTTTCGTATACAAATTGTATAGAAAGCTTCGGCGGACGTAAACTAGTTGGGACGCATTCAGGCTATAAGTCCACTGCAAAATATATTGCATCGTGTTAACATATATATAGCCTTTGAAGTAGAGTTAGATAGCCTTTGTAGATCCACGGGCCAGACGAGAGAAATTTCCAGCAATTCGAATGACTCGCCTCTACTGCGATAGATCGAAGTGTCTGTTAGGAAAAGTTTTCTGTTAGAGAGGAATGCAAGAACGAATGAATGGAAGATATATTGTTGTATTTTAAATATAGAAAATTAAGAAAGGTTTTAAAGTAGAATACAGGAAAGCAATATTTTTAATACTAGCAGTTCGTCGAGAACTTTGACCTCGCGGTTATTTTAATTTACATTTATTTCAATATCTCTTAACTATTATATAATATATATATAAAATTTTGTGTCCAACGAACTTAAAAATGGTACTAATATTACCTGCATATAGTCTGAATATTATTTAGAGCCCTGGTTCAAGAGTTATAACGGAACATACATACATACATAAAACGCTTTCGCCCAAACTTTTATGGTAAATTTCACTCGCTTCGGTCAATCTATAATTGATACTGAACTGTTGTTTAGTGTTCGGGTGTTGTTTTTATGGGTTAGTAGTTAGTAAGTCTCAATTCCTATTTCTTCTTTCAGTATTACGCATTAAAATGTACAAATCATTAATATGGATGATTTATTTTCTTAATAAGTATGCCCGTATGATCATTCCCGGGAGGTTTTCCCATATAAACTTTGTGAACCAATTAGTATCTTTAGTGTGAGCAAAACTCTATTAAACACTATAGATTATTTTCTGTTATATTTTCATTTAAATGTTACAAAATACTGTAAATATTTTTATCGGTATTTATTACTATACAGATTCAATAAGGATGGAAATAGCACAGATAATATACATCAACTATTACACATTCAATTGAGTGCGACGCTAACGTATTACCTATTGGCGCACCATCCAACGGAGCCGTAACTAGCGACTGTGATATATCTGAAACGATTCTCATTCAAAGCTCACCTATAACATTCTCACTATGAATAAATTGGGATTGAATTTGAAATTGGAACTCATATTCCATTTTCTAATATATACGAATCAGTTCCATTCATGATATGACGTCCATTTTCTAATATATACGAATCAGTTCCATTCATGATATGACGTCCACTCAAAATTTAACAAAGTTAGAATCTTTATTGTAGATAATTAATAACTGATAATAAAAAAGTATAGACACAAGACGGTACAAAAAAGTGGAAAAGAGACAAAAGGTTTTTGCCCAGCAGTCACAAATGTGTCGAAGATAGTGATCGTATTATCACTATCATAATTAATAGGGTATATACGAAAAAAAACATTATTTTGTTTATTTCTTTTTAATGCTTTCAAGTTCACATGTTATCATGGGTACGGAATAGATCTTACGGTACCTTTCGCCCAGAAAAAAGAACCTTAGAGATAACTAGTAGTTCACCGTGGACTTGGCCCTCGCGATTATTTTATTTTACATTTATTTCTATACTACCGAACTGATTTTGATGCCCAACGAAATCAAAAATTGTACTAATATTACCTATATATATTCCAAATTTTATTTAAATTGGAGTACTGGTTCGAGAGTTATCGCGGAATATACATATATTTTCGTCCTAACAGCACTCGCTTCGCTCGCTCGGTCAAAAATAGCTTTCAGGCTGTCTATCAAATAAAACAATTATCCTACTGACATAAATAAGCTATTACTTGAAACGTGGAGTAAAGAAAAATACCAGTTGAGTTTTGGTAGAAAATTTTAAAAATAGAAAAGTGTAAAAATAAAAGCTGTTCCCGAGTGCTGGTTGTAATCTTTAGTACATACTTGAATTATCACTTTCACCTAATTCAACTGTACGTATTTGTGTCGTTCTAGATTATCTCGACGAAGCAGCGGGTAAAATGTTATATAAATTTTATTTGGACTTTAATACGGAATCGCATGGAATGAAACACAAAACGTTCTTTGTTCATGTTTCGTAAATAAGTTTCGGTGCAACCGATTTATTGAGTTATGAATTATTGAATGCAAAGGCGCCATCAATTTAAAACAATGACGAGACAAAAACCTTTACCTCGTTAGCAAGAAGTTGTTGTGATTTAGGTGTAACAAAGTTATATTTTTATTTAAAAATGAGTCAGATGAATGTGAATTCCTGGTAGTGTGTATTGTTTGATTTGGACGCCATATGTATAATTTTATTTAGAACTTGTTTATTGCAGAAGTGTTAATTGAGGTAAGAAGGGAATGTTCGAAATTTATTTTACTTTTAACATGTTTTAAGCAATAAGAGTGCGGTCACGTATCGATCGGTATCACATGAACTCAGAACAAGTTATTAACAAGGAAGAACCGGATGTACATATCCCCCGTACATTACGTTCGTTCGGTTCTGTAGGAAAATAAATCTATTCCATTGAGATTTATATCGTTTCTATCGCAGCAAATTGGTTCAGACTCCGTTTCGATTTGTACGCGTTTGCTTCACGTATACGAGATACAGCTCCGACATATTTCTAAAACGTTAAGGTTTTCTTTGAAAAATGACGGGCTACTGATGTTTGGTAGATCGTATAAATACTATATTTTATTTTTTAAATGCGTTATATTATTAAATGTTATAATAGTACTTCGCCTAACTTGGGCTTCGCGGTTATTTTACTTTACATTTATTTAAATATTTCTTAAATTACTAAACCGATTTTGATGTACAACGAACTTAAAAATTGTACCAATGCTAGTAATTCGCCGCAAACTTGGACCTCTTGGTTCTTTTTTTTTACATTTATTTTAATATATCTTAAACTACAGAACCGATTTTGATGCCTAATGGAGCACTGGTTCGACAGTTATCGCGGAACATATGTAAAATGTATTTTCGCCCCTATTGTAATTTGTAAATCCCACTGGCTTCGCTTGCTCGTTCTATTAAATGCTATACTGTGCGGGAAACGAGCCCTCGACCCGCAACTTGGTACAGTGGAGAAATATGAACGGGCAGCTAATATGCTTGACGTGTACCGAAGAAAGGGTTGAAAACCCATGGCTGTCATCAACGCTGATGTGTTGTAACAGGATCTCTATTTCGAACCTAACACCGAGCTTATTTAGTTAAAATAGGCTACTACTAGAGGGCAGCACGTTTGCTATTTTCTGGCTAAGCAACACTAACGCCATAGACATCCTTTCTCCTTCACCGGGCATTTCAGACTACGCTTACCGGTGTACGCTTGGCGTTTAATGATTGTACTCTACTTGGGAATAACCCTTGAGATTTCTTTTATAGTAGGATACTACTTTTGCCTTTCTTCAAAATTTATATGGGTAACATTACTTACTGGGCGTTTAATGATTGTACTCTACTTGGGAATAACCCTTGAGACTTCGTTCATAGTATGATACTACTTCTGCCTTCTTTCAAAATTCATATGGTTACCTTTCTTAAAGAAAACGCCTTGAATGATTGATCAGGCTTACATTTGTTGTAAAAGCCTTTTTAGGTATAGTACTTTATTGTAATTAACGTGGAATTGTTTCGGATTCGTACATATTTTATTTGTACTTAATTTTCTTTAACTTTAGAGCGAGAAGTTAAAAGCTTTATCCGTGAGTGCTTTTAAATTTAATCGTAGGAATTTATAATATTATTTTATAATATATAAAGTATTCGATAATACAAATTATTGTATCATTAAAGTATCAGCAAATATAATATAATATACTATATATATTTGCTGATACTTTATGTAGTGAACCTTTAGATAATACGTGATAGAGAGGAGGGGAGCAGAAAACAAAAAACAAAACAATTTTATTTGATTGTTTATTTGATAACTCACGTCCCATAAAAATATATATAATTTAATTTAGATAGGAAATTGTTGTCTTAATATTAAACCTGCATGTTGTATTATTCCAAAATTGAACCTTTTTCACACGACAATCGTATAGATACATTCTAAACAAAAAATAATATGACATTCCAGTGTTTGACTTTCAATTGTTTTTACATTCGACTTTCAATGTAAAGATAGATACTTCGAAAATTAGAGTAATTTTTAATACGACTTCTGATGTGCAAATGCAGTAGAAACAGCTCGTAATATCAATGCTGGGCTTGAAGAGGATACGCTAATGAACGCACCGTGCGTTTTTGTTTTAACCGCTTCTGTAGTGGAAATGTCGACTTGAATAATGAACCACGTGGAAGACCTGCTACTAAGGTAAATAACGACGAATTAAAAGTGACGGTGGAAGCCAAGTCGTATTACACTAGCACGGAATGCGGTATGATTTTCTTTCATAGGAAAGGTTGGCAAGCGAGCAGACGGTTCACCTGATGTTAAGCGATCCCACCACCCATGGACATACACTGTTGTGTATGTCAACATGACATGTTGTGTTTCCAGCCTTGGAAATTGGATAAAACAGATTAAAGGGTAGGATGCGATGGGATTATATTAAGGATTTGATGGTGAAAGGAGTGGGTGGTGAAAGGATTGAAAAGAAAAGGGTGGAATGGCCATCCGGCAACCCGCAGAGCCAGGCATACTTTATTTTATGCCGGCTCTGTGAAGGGTGGTGGTACTTCCCCGTATAATTGCAGCAAAAGCTATATAAAGGATGTTATGCTCTATTACCTTGAAAACGTTACCTTAACTACTTAATTTAACGTTAGCTTAACCACAATATTGACCCACTGACACCAAATCGGAAAATTGAGACAAAATTTTAAAAGTGGGTGCTTCATGATTTGACTGACCCGCAAAGAAAAGCGCGCGTTGAAATTTGCCTTACTTAGTTAAACGAGTACAGAAATAAAGGGATTTTGGACCGGATTGTGACGTGTCACGAAATATGGATTCCTTGCAATAATCGCCAACAAACAACTCAATGGCTAACTTCAGGTCAAACGCCGCAACAATGCCCTATAACGATGCTTACTCACAGAAAAATGATGGAAACTATTTGGTGGTCACTCCATGGTGTATTTTAAAACAGTCAGTTTTTTCTCTGGTCAAGTCAAGCGATAACTAATCTACTGTGGACAACTTGGAACCATGATGACATCCTTTGAATTAGCCACTGGCCGCAACTGACTACCATTTTTCCGCGATTTGGACAATTTTGTGCATGGTAAAAAAAATTCTTCTCAAGAAGCAGTACAAAATCGCAAAGGCATAAATAACTTTTCAATGAGATGGTACAAACGTATAGACAATAAGGGTAAATACTTTGATTATATAAATATATTTACTAGTGCGGAATAAAGGTATTTGAATTTTCATTCTTTAACATCTAATATATTGCTGAACGATTTTAATGTGAAATTTTGGGGGTAGACAGAGATGGTAGGAAATATGATTTATTATATTTAAATCAGATGACAATAAAACTTGTCTTTATTTTAATATTAACTAAGATAAAATTAAATTACACGAGGACGAAGTTGCAATTTCTTCCAAGTGTAATAGTATTAGCTAGATAGTATGTATAGATGATCAAAAATACTAAAACTTTTAAGTACAAAACAGTGCAAATGTCTACACAGAGTGAGTTTGACATCGATAAATTGTGTTTGCTTGTATGTTTGTTAAACGGCCATTAGCTGACCGAGGTAAGGTTACACTATGACGAAAGCGGTATTAACAGATCACTTGGAAAATATTTAAAAGGTAAATAAAGTATTTCCCTTACAGTATAAGTAGTTAGATTAGGCGGCGTATATTAGTAGTATTAACAACTTAATACAAGATTCAATATATATTAAGTATATAAAAGGCAAGAAAAGTCAGATTATACTTTATTAGGCAATATTGGCCGCACTGGCCTATTTTATCTTTTCCTTATTATTTGTGAAAATTAAACATTACCTTAAATATAAAGAAGCTCAAAAGTATATTATCAAGTCTTTTCTCCGAACATCTCTTCTCTATAAAATACCAATACACTGTTTTACAATGCAACTTCTAATAAACAAAGAGATATAAGATTTTTGTCCCTGTTAATGTACTACTCTTTAACCCAAACCATACACTATTTCTTAAAACAATGCCCAAAGAGAGAGATTTTACCATGAATTTAATTACCTAAACTTACAATCATATATCACAGAAATAAACTACAAAGAATTTCCAATAAAATCATTTCAAATTCATGTCAAAACTATCTTAAAACCTCTTAAAATATTTAATAACGCTAAATTCCAGATCAGATACTCAAAACTAACTTAAGGAAACAAGGAGCTGTACTACCAACAAAAATCTTAGCTTTCCTTCTTGGTTCTTCTTCTTCTTCTTCTTTTGTTAAAATGGCTCCATCAAGGTTAACTTGAGGATTCTGCCAATGTCAAGGTTTAATGAAACAAGTAGTAAGTTATGAATTTAACAAAAAAATAGGACTTTTGATCGGTAGATAGACTTCCTTCTTGGTTGTTACATTTCGTTAACAACAGCCAAAATAAGACGCCATCCCATAACCTGTTAATAAAAAAAAACTGGCCATAAACACAATATGATTTTCAAACTGATATTGACAGTAATGTATACATTATTATTTGAAGCGAATTTATTTAATCCCTTTTTAAGAAAAGGAATGAATGTGAGATTTAACGTCGTCATGTTCACATGGAACAAGAATGCATAATGCTTCAATTAAATAATGTATGTATTTACGCTAAATACATACATTACTGGACAATTACTTTCAGTTAATAATTTAATAAGAGATATTTTAATATTTAATATGATAAATATAATATCCCGCGGCAATACGCAGCACATTTTCGTTTATTGACAGTATTTATTTTATTGCCAACATTGCAAAGTTTTAGTGTGACTTATCAGTATTTTTTAAGTAAAATACTATTCCGATAAAATGAAATTATGGGATTTAAAGTACCAGTTTAGCTGAAATATAACATGTTTTACGTTCATTTCATATCCACAAGATAGAAGTAACGAATATAACTTAAATAGTGTGTGTTTGGTATCTTATTAAAACTCACAGTGCACGATTGATATTTTATTCAAAAGCTGCAGCCTTCATGCAGAAATGGATTCGAGAACTATTCTGTTTTATATTCAGAAAGTATAATAAAATAATTTATGCTATTTAAATGAACCGAAGCTCATATAAATTGATATCTTTATATCATTATTCGTTATAGGAAGACATTAAATAAATGAAAAGCAAGAATCTGTTGACTGTTTCGTATTCTACGGATCCTAATCTATTTTTATTCAACTGCAAAAAAATGGGGGTTTCTATGTTCGACTGTGTGTGTTATTTTTTATGAATGTTTACCGATATCCCTTCCAATTGTGGACAATTTTCAATGTTCTTTTTATTTTAATGGACATACTTTGAAATTGGTAAATTGGTTTGAATTGGTACATAAAATAAAAAAAAAGTAAATTGAGTAGTTTCTTTTCTAAATTAAACCCGCTGAAAAAAATATGTCATGAGAGTTCGCTTCTAATGCGGCTAATCGTTCCGTTCCAAATAATACTTGTATAAAGTTTTAATAGAATTTTCTGAAAAAGAAAAGTTATGACGGTTTGATTTACTTTAAAGTCACAATCGCAAATAAGCAGTTTTATATAAATACTTTAAATATAAAGTCTATTAAAACCTAGAACACAGTAAAGCTCTATAAATATTCTTCATCTATATTATATACTAGTCGTCCCGCGCAACTTCGTCTGCGTCGTATAAGAGAGAATTTAAGAGATTAAAAGAGTTTTTGCAATATTTTTCATTTATGCTCCGCTTCTATTGGTAACAGCGTGATGTTATATAGCCTAAAGCTTTCCTCGATGCATGGACTTGCCGACAATAAGAAATTTCCAATTCGAACCAGTAGTTCCAGATATGCGCGTTCAACCCAACAAACTCTTCAGCTTTATGATATTAGTATAGATGCGAAAGTGAGTTTGTATGTTTATTTGTAAAGCTCTTACGTTATAACTACTCAACGAATATCACTATCAAAATATATTTTCTACTTGTTCGTAGGGTTGCTACAAACTTTGCACGCACCAGGAAAAAAAAATGAATCTGAGTCATAGAAAAATTGATTCCAGACGGTGCTGGACAGCATGACATCTTTGCCATCAGATATAAATATTGTAAGATGTTTCCTAGAATATAAAAAATGAAAAGAGGCTTAATGAAATAACCCGAAAAATAATGTAATATTCTAGAAAATAATCGAAACAATCAACTGCCGCCAGTGAGGTCGCCGACAACCTAAGGTAAGGTGTGAAGACATTTCGTTTGACTAATTCTTCATATTACTATCCTGTCACTATATTACTTGTGAACATGGTTTTGTGATAAAAGACAGTGTAAAGTATGTTTACACTTGACGTATATAACATTAACCCTTGTTTTCGAGGCCAAATCTCATATATAACTCAGCAAGTTTGTTAAGAAGATAATATTATACGAAGATAAAATGTTGGCTAGCCGTTGTGAAGGTAGTTGGAATAAAAATTATATTCATAGGCTCTGCCTATATAAAGTACAATAAATATTTTTTCATTTGTTGAGATACGCATTGTAAGTAATTAGCTGACATTACAACTGCGTCTGCGTTACATTAGGCAGTTTTTGCGACATTAATGCTCCGCTCCTATTGGTTACAGCGTGATATTATATAGCCTAGAGTTTATCTCCATGAATGGGATTTCAACACTAAAAGAAATTTCCAATTCGGACCAGTAGCTACAAAGTTATGCGCGTTCAACCAAACAAACAAACTCTTCAGCTTTATAATGTATATATAGATAACGCATGGAGTAGCCATGCGTTATCATTTATGATTAGATCCAATTTGTCTTTTTCTTTTGTTTATCACGATGGTAATTTTGGTAGCATTTTTAACGACCATTAAGTGAGTGTTAACCTTCTACCCTACCTATATGTAGATATTTAATTATTTGTGATTGCGTTCCTTGCCACATAAATTGTAGATCGCTATTTAAACTATTGCTTTATAAGTTTAAGCGTTGGCAGATCGAGGGGCTGTATTAAGATAAAAGTTAGACGGCTCAATAAAGTCCTCGAAGCTCGGAGGAGCGTCGGATCGCGTGGAATGTGCCAAAGATGGCGAGATAATGCGATTACTGGTTGCCGTTGAAGTATGCAGTAAGTATTAAGTCCTTAGTTGCCGCAAGATGCCTCTTCGTTGAACACCCGAGTACTTCGGGCTCCGTAGCGTAATTGTATTTAATTAAAATAGTTTACGCAGTAGAACAGAGGACCCAAAAACTAATGTATGTGCGCACGATCTTTGTTTTGGTATTTGGTTTCCGTAGTTTCTTTATTTAGTGATATTGTTGACATTATTATATTTATTTATATTTAACTGCCTCCGTGGCCTAGTGGTATCCTCCATATCACTAGATTTACAAACTAGAAGTCGTAGATTCGAATCCCGCGATGGATAATGACTTTGTGTTTTTGTTTCTCAGTTAGGGCAATGCGGGCTGATCACCCGATTGCTTGAAAATAAAAAGATGATCAATGCGTCGGATGGGCATGTAAAAAAATCGCTCTTGCGCCTGATCTATCATCAGTCGTGTCGGATATCCTTCCTATCAGACTTTGAGAGTACAGGAACAGAGAGTGTGCCTGTGTCAGTGCGTACGCTTTTGCACTGTAATATCTCCTACATAATTGGCTTATCTCTGAGTATATTGGATTCCGTGGCCGAAATTCGGTCAGGAGGACTTTTATTTTTATTTACTTGGATAATAAGAGCGACTGAAGAGAGATGAAGATGAACATATTTAGGACTAGAATGGGAAAGGGATGGAAAAGAAGAAGTGAAAGGGTTGAGATGACCAGTAAGCCAGCTTCGTGTGTGATGGTGGAACTTTTCCTATGAAGCAAGCCAATAACCGCAGATAAAGCAGTGTGTCAGATATTACATCCAGCAGAACTAAATATTAACCAAAAAATATTTTTTAATTATTCATCTAAATATGGCAGATATTATCCTTTTTTTATAAAGAGACAGTAGGTGAGCGAGCAGACGGTTCACTTGATGTTAAGTGATTTTGTCGCTCATGGACACACGCAATATCCAAAGAGTTGCGTATGCGTATGCAATATCTTTATACACATGGACGCTTGCACGTTTTATGAAACGTTAAGTTTTACATTGTAATAGTAATAAATGTTCGTGAGGAAGCTACCGCCAACTCGAAAGGCAGATTCTGCTAAGAAAAGCGGGAAACTCAGCAGTTGCTCTTTTTAGATAGAATAGGTTT
The DNA here is from genome assembly GCA_018247855.1 of Graphium androcles. Classification (NCBI taxonomy): domain Eukaryota; kingdom Metazoa; phylum Arthropoda; class Insecta; order Lepidoptera; family Papilionidae; genus Graphium; species Graphium androcles. Next base: position 1,568 of record DWHK01000419.1, on the reverse strand, counting down.
ATTGGTTTGGATGGGTCAAGAACATATTGAGGATTCGTAAGGTAAAGGAGTGGGAAAAGAAGAGGAAATGGCAATCCGGCAATCCAAAAAGTCATGACGACGGTACTTCCCCGGGCGAGCACGTCCGTAGAAATGCAACAAGAGTCCATGAAGAATTGAAAAATATCAACGGCTTTGTATATAAAATACATTTTATAACGCTTCATTCAAATTTTAAAATTACTGAAGTACTTTTATGGTTTTACGAGAGTTGTTGCTTCCAGCAAAAATTAAGGGCAAGAGAGAACAATTGATGGCGCTCTTAAATTGGAAACGGACGAAACCGTACAAAATAAAAATACAATATAATTGCTCACCATAACTCTGAGAGTGGAATTCCGGACAGACGTATTTTACTGCATATTGGAAGATGTTAGGGCTTCTTGTATCTTAGGAAATTGCCCGTTTAGTTCAATTAAGTAAGCTATGTTTTAGCTTGGAATGCGGTGAAGGCTAGGCGGGGTTAAGAGGCTTGCTTTACGATATAAAAGTTAAGATTCTTGTAAAAGCACACAAAGTATGTAATTTACGACGACGTGCTATGCAGTTTAATTTAAAATGAAGCGACGAATTTTCTTTGTTTGTAGTAATTCACAAAAATAGCAGCAGAGAGAAAAGAAAAAAGAGGGAGAATTACTTAGGTCATGGATATTTAGTGTAATATATATATATAAATCTAAAATATTAAGGTGTAATACATAAGATTTGTGAAATTATGACCTATTGTGAGAGAGTGGCTAACTCGTTGTAAGTACGCAGGGGAAAATTTATGATGGATGGGTTTATGCAGTATTGGTTTACAATTAAAAGTTACTCTCAATTTTCTATCCCTTTGTTATTGAGGAAGATAAATTCGATAACACACAAGACCGTAATCTATACGTCTATGTATATAAATAAAAATGAAACGCGTGTTTGTAATCTCAAAATAGTAGCTTTTAACTAAGTGTAAAAGTAAAAGTAAAGTAACAGCCTATTTTCAAATTGTCCCACTGTTGGGCAAAGGCCTCCTCTATACAGAGGGTATAGGGCATAGTCCGCCACGCGGCCCCGGTGTGGATTGGTGAACTTCACATATTAGATATGCTAGGTTTCCTCACGATGTTTTCCTTCACCGTCAAGCACGTGGTAAATCAGCACTTAAAATTGAAATTCAAAAAATGACAATTTCATTCATAGATTTAGGATAAACTGATAGATCGGCATTGAAAAGAGATAGCTTATAACATCTGTCTGTGTCTGCGTCAGAGCGAGATAGACAAATGACACCGATTTTTACACGCTATCGGGCTATAACGGGCTTTTTATATTTGCATCTAAAATAATTTTTTTCTTATTTTTATATTTTCCTGCGCTTTAGCGTGTACTTTTGTATTGATGTAACGTAATACATAATGGTTAACTGTACAGTGCCTGGATATAGCTCGGCAAGGAAAGAAACCCTCAAAATTATACATTTCACGTGTAAGTACAATCGATATATTTTACCATATTGAAGCAATGTTTCAGAACTTTTATACATATAAAGC
>DWHK01000418.1:0-14213 GCA_018247855.1 Graphium androcles | reverse complement strand
CGGCTAATCTCCGAAACAGCAGGACCATTAAGACCACTAGCATATAGTTAATGGTGTAGAGAGTAACTTACGTAACTTTTATTTTAGAAAAAGGGTTAGGGTTCCGTGTAAAAAATTAGAACCCATAGAATTGTTAACAAAATCTGAAAACAATATCGTGCCGAAAAAACCACCGCAACAGCCAGTTTGTTTATAAAAACTGTTAATTAAGGCTATTTTAGTATTTATTTTACTATTTAAATATCTTTTTATTTTATTTTTAATACCATTTTTAAATCGATCCAATTTAAAATATAAATTCTGACATAAAAACATTATGTTTTTTTCTATTTTTTATCCATAAAAAAGGGAATAAACATGTCCATGTAAATTACTCTGAAAACTGAACAGGCTGTAAAATTAATATTTTTCGATATGTTATACATTATCAGATTATTATAAATGGATTTAAATTACTTTATACCTCATACTTGTGTGAATATCCGATTTACCGAAGTATGCTTGCCTGTTTAGTTTCACCAACAGTCTTAATTAATGACTAATAAATAAATAAAATAAGCCCCTGATCGATCTATTTTTAGACCCAAAAAACTCTTTAAACTCGGTTGTTTTACTGTTTTTATAATTGATTATTGAAATCGAGGAGTTTTTAAGATACCGTGCTTGCCTTATTTACGGAGATATATAGTAAGAGTAGGAGATATATAGTAGAGAGTAATTGTATATAATTGGAGATGGATGTCTTCAAGCTACTTACAAGCATGTAAGCTACCGAACAGTTCCGTTCAAGCTACCGAAACTTCACTCAATTGCGTCCATTAAACAATCACAATTTTTATATTCAAATACAAAGCTGCTAGGCTTTTGATATCTTTTGAGGAAATCAGAAGCGGGGAGGACTATTGTATGGCGGGTCTATTGACCGCGAACGAATGCAGAGGCACTGTATAGAAAACCCGCTAATGTGATTTCTTTGTAGAAATATCTAAATGTATAGTAAGATTTAATACATTACGTAATCAGAGCTGTGAGCGATTTTGTCACGGAAATGAATATTCGGAAAATTAAAAAAATCGAACTCAATTAACACAATATTTACTTAATTTTATAATTTTTAAATACCTTTAAAAAAGGAGGAGGTTCTATGTTTTTCAGTGTGTATTTTAATGTTTATTTAGACACTACTTCCTTTTTATTTAACCGATTTAGATGATCTTTGTTGTTAGAAAAGATATCCAGTCGTCTTATATCATTTTTTTGTAAAAAAATCAATCCATCCCCTTCTTAGTGTTAAAAGAAAGAAATCGTTTTTTTGAATGTTAAAACGAAGGAAAGACATACTATGGTACGTATTGTAAATTTTAATGTATTTTTTTTCGTGATTTATTGATTACAAATCTCAATTAATCATCAAAAACATTGGCGTGGAAAATTAATACGATCGTGTCGTCGATAATTGTGGCTCTTCACCAAATTTTTTTACACGGGTCCTATCAATTGCGGCTCTCTATATAAAAAAAAATTTTTGCAAATTTAATATCCAAAAACATTACCTAACATGTATTAATATATTAAAATTTAATATTGAAAATTCAATTTTGTTATTTATTCAATGAGATGTCTCTTACGTTGAAATCTCCATATTTCTTTTGTCATTTGTTATCACAGTGCAGCACCAACTTGCGAAGCTCAAATCACAACAATAAATTAACCGTACCGAACAGGAAAACTGAATTTATACGTGTATTAAAAAAAAACTACAGTAACACAACTACAGGTTATACTGCAATAAGTAGATCATGATTAATTCACTAATCTAAGCTGTCAGAGTTTGATTTTCTACCCTCAATTGAAAAAATATACATCCCACAAAATAGCAGTCAATGTCGTTTTAACATTTATTTAGTAATTTATTGGTTACTTCTGTTATTTTAAATGTTTGTATTATTTATAACAATTTACTTTTTAAATCTATAGTTTCATGTTATATATATATACTAACCATTGTTTTGTCCTTTTTGCAAGTAATTGCAAACCGATCTGTGTCAAATGTCTTATTTACCGACTTAAAGTCAATTTTATTGTCAATTTCACAACTTATTTCCAGTTTTATTAAAAGTTGACATTAGCATAACCATCAAGTTAACCGTTTTAAAAAAAGAAAGAATAAGGATTTATTGATTTTCGGGTATCATATAATAATTAATATCAAACATTAATTTAAACAAAACAAAAAATTTAAGATGTTAAAATATTAATTTACCATTGAAAACATACGTACTAAAAACATATTTTACGCTTCGTGAGCTAAATCTACAGTTGGCTAAATATACAAAAAAGGTTGCGATATAACATGGTGAGCCTCCGAAAGACTTTGTTCTACAGGGAACCTGTATGGATTTTCCCTGAAGTACGTGGGTTTAAGGGTAGGGGTTGCAAAATGTGGGTGACGCAGTGGAATATAAGAGGGTGGGCCAAAGGAGCCCTGTATGTGACGTCATCCAATATTTACAGGAAACTTGAGTGTAGCAAATTAATTTAATGGATTACGATTCTATTTCAGATAGTTACACTGTTGTACAATACCACAAATGGAAGTTTCGATCCGTTAGATAGAAAGTTTTTACTTAAAATGTACGAATTTTGTGTAAATTAAAATTCCTATTGATATAATGTACAAAAATTGTAAATTATAAAAAGATATGTTTGTTGTTTGTTTTGTAAATTTAGATTGATAACTTTTGAGAAATAGCCTATAAGTGAGGAAAAAGTTTTAACAACTATTTTTTTTATTATAAAGATTTAGGTATACAATTAACGCGATAAAAACTTTGGGAATTAAAAGAAACGTATTTGATATCGTATGCAAAATTCTACATCGATAAATAAAATTGGAAGAATTGTAAAGAAATACCTATGTTTCTACTTGTGGTGCCTAGTTTTTACAATATGTACAATTATATGTACAGAAATCTACATATATTCGTAATTACATATAAACAGGACTTTAAATTATTATTCATCTGCGTATTAATCTGAAAATATGTTCGAGCATCCTCTGAAGTAGTTGATAGCAATGATATTTAAGAAAAATTATCTATATTTTAATAAAAAAAAATATTTTTTTTTTGCGCTCTTTCACTCTCATGTCCTCATCAAGTCGCGGACATAAGTTAGTACCAATGAATTGAACTGACTTATAAAATCTAGACATATAACAACATTATTAATAAAAACATTTACATACATAATGCACAGCCTTGTACATTATTGATATTTGCGAAAAATAATCTCTGTGTGACTTAAAAAGCGTTCAGAGAACATATTTCAATAGTTTTCAGATTTATGGATGTTTCTTTGTGTTTTTGCCAGAAGTTGATGGATTTTATATAAATATATGACAGGATTTGATCCAAAAAGTGCCTGCGGACGGATTCACGCGCATGACTTACTAAACGATATGTAGACTTTATTTAACCCGCAAACAATAAAATCTCTTGGCTAACTGTAGAGGTTAAGAAGATAATAGTGGATATAAATTTTTGCCAAATTTACCATAAAAGGTCGTTTGAATACACATTGGTAGTATCTCGCCAAGTTTTATAAAGGACGAAGTGTTACACTTGGCCCCTATCCACTTTTTATGTATCCTATAACTTTTATCTTGGCATATCACTTTTGTTTTATTGTATATTTAAAATTAATATGTTTGTTTTAAACATAAATTGCGTTTCTCGATATTTTCCTCACAATCAATCAAGAATAATCCGTATCCAATAGGGAATCAGTTTTGTTTTGTACCCTTATAAGTAAGTCTAAGTAGTTTAAAATTTATATCATGATTTCTGTCACCAAATACAGTTTGGTTTATAGATAACATATCCGTAACTAACAAACGTTAAGGTCTTTTTAACAATTAATGAATTTATTAATAAATATCAGAAATAAAATAGCACTGTATACTAAGTCGAGATTTATGCCGTTCCTTTACCTGTTTTAAGCTCTGTAAAATATTTAAATAAAATAGTTAAAAATGTTATTAAATGTAAGACGTATCGCGTATATACTTTAAATATAGAAATTTGTTTTCACAGGCTGAATAAAAGTATTAAATAGAAATATTAAAAGCGATTACAAGCTATTCTTTTGAATGAAACGTAAAATCCTAATACCGCAGAAGGCTTCAATGCAAGAGTTTAAGCATTGTTAACGACGAGTAATGAGTTTGCGTAGCGTCGGGCCGAGGGGGAATATAGGTCATATCGACGTCACGACATTGACAAATTATGAGAGTATGCCATAGGGTTCTCAGCCGATGTCCCATTAACATAACAGCCGAACTGACCTCGGCGCGGCATCGATACGAAAAAAATATTCCCTGGGCGGATTCCAAGACGCCAGCTTGGGCTGAGGCTGGAGACACAACGACGCCGGGCACGCCCGACTGCCAGGCGCCGCGCTCCCAACTAGGGCAACGCCACTGCAGATAAAACTCGGGACTGAGTTATGGTTTTAGCGTTACTCCTTTATGCACGTGGATCGAACTATTAACGTTCTTAGCGTAACAATTATCAACGGTTTAGTTTAGTTCACTATTCAACCGTCGATAGAGTTTTACGTTTAATAATACTTTACCGTTTTATTACAAAATGTATAACGTTTGTGTGTTTATTGTATCAACTAGATATCAGTCGCAGAGAGTATGAATTGATTGATTGATTTATTTTGATCTACCAACTAAATTGTCGTATACAAAATATACAAATAGAAATTACATTTTCACAGTTTTTATACACCATTCTAAATTAAAGACAGACACAGCATTTTCTAACTTAATTATATTATGAACAGCTAACTGATTTCTTTTATTTGGCGAATACTACACTTTGAAAGAGATTGAATCCTGTATTTATACTAATATAATAAAGGCAAAGACTTAGTTTGTCATTTGGTTTGAACGATTCAATCTTTGTAATGATGCATATTTGATTTCGAAAATCATTTTTTTTTGATAAATCAATATTAATAAGCGTTTTAGATTTTTTTATGTTAAATATGTGCTATGATACTTAGTTGCCAGCATTATCGTAAGTGATTAATAAATAGGACTACCGAACTTAGTCGGTTTTGTAACCATGGATTCGATAAAGTATTTAAAACTACAAAAGTTAAAAACAAAGTAAAAACGGCAGCTTTCCGTTCATTTTTTTAAAGTTTTGTTGATGTCTTCATCTTTATAAAATCTCCCATTGAGGGTAAAACTATTATTAAAATCAATAGATAAGTCAGTAAGTTTTGGACCATAACGTTACTGTTTTAAAAAAAATATATTGGTTATTATACTTTTGGAAACTATTCAAACGATTTTGCGAACTTTGATATCCTAAGCGTCTCAAAATATCATTGCATTTAAAGTATGGAATTCGAATTGAGATCGATTTTATATAACTATTCAAGTATTCTTTGAATTACAAAATTATCAATGTTGTATAAATAGTTTTTGCTCACAAAAAAAACAGAAAAATATATACAAACTATTAATTTTTTAACAAGCACATTGAATTATTAATTTCGTAACATCCAGATTATAAAAAAAAACAATTATTGTTCAATGAATCTTGTTCACAAACAGCAAATTATACGGAACCTACTATTCATTTTTATTATGTTTTGAGCTGTTATTGTTTATGGAAGCTTAGGAATAGTTAAAACCCCAGGGGCAATATCCAGTGTTGCCCTGAAGTAGTCCCTCGATTGAATCATGTTTGTTTTAGATTTATTTCGGCGTACTGTACCGTAAATATTTGTTCTTACATAGACAAGGTGTTATTTTTTGAAGAACATAAGTTTTACCTAAGCTCTGTGGGGTATATGAAAAATCCTGTTTGTATTTCAAGGATGTTCCTTAAAAAAAATTTAATATATCCAAAATTTAAGACAATTTAAGACAATTGAAAATAACAATGCGTTAAGAGGAAAATGATAATAGAAAATAGTGCATTTATATACGTTCTACTATGGGGTAGAGACCTTAATTTTTTTGGACTTATCTCACTTTCAAAATGCTCTCCATCTTTCCTAAGCGTGTATTTTTTTCTAATACACCATGTATTGGAAAAAAAATAACGATTTGTTAGGTGACAGCTTCGCAATTTTATTATATTTACCTCTCAACTCACAATTATCTGTTTTGATAACGCACTGATCTACCTCAGTAATGATAGATTAAAAAAAAGGAATAATTTAGATTAATAATTAATGTATAAATGTTTGTGTTTGATGATATACGGACCTATGTTTGTATAGTGGTGCTGCCATTTTGAAATTCATGATAAGCATGGCTTATTTTCCGAGAATTGGCAACGCGACAGTGACGCATCGTAATTGACCTAGAATCTAGAATCGTTTAAGAGTTCCTATGAACTTGTTAAATGAACTTGCTGGTAACAAAAGAACTTTGTAAGTTTTCCTTTTATATCATTAAGATATTCAATTTATCGAGATACAGTCAAAACTAACGTTCTTAGGTACTATTCTACCAAGAATGGAAAAATAACTTAAGTTAGAAACAAGAACAATGTACTCAGAGCAGCACATCTCCTCGACAGTTCTCTTGTTTAATCTTAATCAGGATGAAACAAATGATAAACATAACCAGAAATAGATAGATTAAAACAAAATGTTTGAAATGAAGTTTATTGTTAAAAAATAAACTATTGTATTACAGATTTATCAGGTTCCAATCGACGAACTTGATCTGGATCTATTTTTTAAATTTTGTATACAGGTTGAGTGAAAGTATTTTTACTTGAGAGCATTAAAAAAAATAAAACCTATTCAAATGACCACAGATGCCGTTATCTGTGGTCATTTTCACATTCACAATTATAATTTTATTAAACCCGGTAAAAATATTCCGTGTCAGGTGTTAGTTATTAAACAATCCGATTATTTAGTATTATACCTCTGAAGACAATATAAAATTTCTGTATAAAATATGTCCACTTATCTGTTTAAAAAAAAATATTAATTCAAATATACGCCGTAGACAACGAGTTTTCATTAACGAAAGCGTAGTTTCATTAATGTTAATAAAATCTCTCATTTAATCAAACACTATTAAAATATTCCGTGTCAGGCGTTCCAGAGTTGTTAATGAATCCTAGTGATTTGTTATTAAGTTACGTAACGTTTCTGCAGTTAGTTGGCTGGAGACTCGCCAGAATCTGTGTCCTTCGGATCCTTCCTGTGAGCGAGATAAGGCGGGGACGACTGCCTGGCGCCACTATACAGAACAAGCGTCTACAGTCTGTGCCCCATAGAGTTATGGGCATTTAGAGGTCGCGACGCTACGGTGAAAAATGGTTGTTCTGTACGAATTTCGTACCATACATAATACAATGTTCGATTTATTAATACAATATATTGCGACGAACTTGTTTTTTTATGTCTTAATCTATTTATATCCTTAACGAAATTTGTAAATATACATTGGTAAGTAAACAAGTGTAGTATTTAATATTTTAATTACAATATACTATACTATAGTATACTAAGTTTAAGCCGTAAGAAAATTTGTTACGCGAGTTATTTCTAAAGTAAATTATTTGTAAACTCAAAACAAAATCTACGTATCAAGTGTAGTGTTTCAATTGGTTTGAATAAAGCTACAGATATTATTTATTAGATTTTAACGGTGACGTTCCATTGACAGGTTCAGCAAATATTCGGTTCAGAATACTGTGAATTGTGACACGTAATTTCATAGAAGCGAACCGGCTATTATTCGCTTTATACGTCACCTACACGGGATTTCGGGATACTACTAAATCATAATTTTATATAACACTACCAGTAACCTGTTTGCAGTGACTCAGTTAAAAAAGAAAAAAAAAATAAGCAAACGCTTAATGTAACGTTGCGATATTTTTTACAATAGATATAATTGTAAGTTCTATGAAAATATTTGTTTATGGATCCTTATTACAATTTTACGCAAAGTTACTAAACAGATTTCGATGACAGTTTACAAGAAATTTATATTTCAAGCAAATGATGCTGCGTGAATCCGTATTTTATAAAGACCTATCAGAAAATTATAGTAGAGACAATTAAAGTAAGGTCTAGCAATATCAGATAGATGTTTAATTTTTTTTTAATGGAAATGATGACAATCGAGCAGACGGTTCACCTGATGTTAAGCGATTCGGTCACCCATGGACACACATAACATCCGGAGAGTCGCGTGTGCCTTGTCAGTCTGGGAATTGGATTTAATGGGAACCGGTTTATTAGGTAGGGTGGGTCGGGAACATATCAAGGATTTGGAGGGGAAAGGAGTGGAAAAAGAGGATGGTAAAAATGGCCATGCGGCAACTCAAAAGGTCATGCATACTTTTTTTTAAGCTGACATTGTGTAGAGCGGATTTACTCCCCGGGCGAGCGCGGTCGTAGAAGTGCAGCAAGAGCTGGAAAGGATGTAACGCTCTACCATCTATTTTCAATATTGCGTTGGTTTATTACCAATTACAAAATCAGTTTTTGGCTACAAAATGATATATACAGAAAGGACGGTTATGTATATGATAAGTTCAGTCAAATAGCGTTTCAATCATATAGCACACTACTTGAGCTACTAAAAGGTTTCCCGAAATAAATATTTCGTTCGACAACTTTCAAAACTATTTTAAAAGTTTAAAATAAAAACGTGAGTTCGTCCATTGCTTTCTTTCATAGAAAATATCGATAGTCGATAGCTATTAAACCTTTATGAATAAAAAAACTTGTTCTGTTTCACAAAAAAATATTAAAGAGGGTCAAAAAGCGTTACAATGAACGCTTAAATGTGAACAATACGTCCGTATGTTTAATCCTCAACTATAATTAGCTATTAGATACAAGATACAAGATTTTTCAAAATATACTAGAATAATGAAATACGACAAACAACCAAACCTTTACCGTTATTATTAATAAAAAGTATAAATCGAAATGAATTGTAGCATTACAAGTTCAGCAATATTTAAAATAGAACGTTCATTTACTTTAATAATGCTGCGAATCGTTTCGCAAAGGATGAAGTAAGGAACAAACAAACTCCATAGTCCATCTCGAGGGCATGGATGCTGTAAACCGTTTGAAAAGTCGGAAAATTTACACAATGAATGCAATATTACATTCTGTTTAACGTAGAATAGTTTTATGTAAAAAATATTGTGTAACATTAGGTTATTTACATGTAGTAATGAAATATATTATAGTTTTATGTGATTTAATTATGTTGTAAGTAATATAATAAATTCAATTATTTAAAGTGATACGCATTTCTGATAATGTTGTTTCGTTTAAAATAAACTTAACATAGCCAGCGGCAAAAAAGAAGAAGAATCGATATCCCCACATGTATCTACCATTTAAAATGTTTCACTATATCAGATAACCTATTTTATAAGGTCAGTAAATAGGACAAATTTGCTAATTGTTCTTTGACGATTAAAGTAAAAACATGCATTAATAAATAAATACTATAGTCTTAAGATTTATGCGGCGATTACAATAAGGAGTTTGTATTACAAAACGTTGAATATTATAAGCATTCTTTTTTTCGGTTTTGCACTGAAAATTACATATTACACGTGCTTTTTGTTCGAACATATGGCGAGGCGGTCGTTCCGTAATCAATCGACCCGTTGTTACGGAGTTGCTTGGGCGTGAATAACTGTGTTTCCACGGCTAACCGGGTTTGTTCATGTATAAATAGGTACAGGGTGAACTGTAGGGCTTCGTTGTGTACATTGTATGTATATTTATATATTTATTATTGCCTCTGAAGTGTGATGAGCAGTTCAAAGAGGATCAAGTATATCGTCAGACGTGTCATCACTTATACTTCTTAGGTTGCGGTAAAGAAAAGTCCTCGTCATATATTTATTAAATGGGACAGCGAGAGACAGGACCTATTATATTATACGGCTTATTGTTGAATTAACAGTTATTTACTCAAAATTCGCTTAGGTAGTTGACTTATTGTATAACCACTTGCCGCTTTCAGTAATGTAATTTGTAATTTATTACTCAAAAAAACGAATAATTTATTTATCTAGCTTTTTTACTGAGTAACGGAAGTAACTCTGAAAAACGGAAAACAAAGTCTCGCTATATCAATGCAAATATTTCTGTTAATATTTAAATACTTTATCATTAACACAAATGTTGCCAAAATGCTTTATTTATTACTAAACTAAACTAATGACTAAACTATTTTTATGAATATTTTTATTATCACCAAAGATGTAGACGTAGATATGTTAGCATTAAAAAAAATATTAGTGTTACTTATAAATTATTGAAATATTAAAACCGGAGCGTATTGAAATATTTTACAACTTTACTGTTTAAGCATTGCAGCTTAGTTTCTTATACATTTCTTGTGGAAAACCCAAATTGAAATGCCTTCGACCGTTTCGCGCTCGAGGCGACTAACCCGCGCGGACTGTAGAGTAAAAAAGTAAATAGCGATATTGCGTAACCCTCGATATCAGATGTATTGTAAATTGGCTTAAATAAAATCTTGGGACTCTACGCTATTAGCTGTTCCATTTCTCCATTCCGATATAACGCTTATTCTACAAAATCACGTTTCCAAGAATTATAATCTTATTATTTCCGTAAATAAATATTAGAAAAGCAAAAACAACGTTTTGTGCTCTCTTTACGAATAGTGCATGTTTTATCAAATGAAATAATATTTGTGTGATATTAACACTTGTTCATATAAAATTTATGTAAGTCCTATTGCAATAGAATTAATTATTCAAGGATAAGTAAGCTGTCGAAGTTTTATAATGGTACTGCTCGATGCGTGCTTGTTAAAACTTTGTATGTATTTTTTCTTACAAATATGTGAATTAGGGCGTTTTCAACTTTAAATTATAGTTTGTTATAATAAACTAATAAAGAAAAAAGCATAGAGAAATATTAAATTAATTTCCACAGACAACTGTAACATTGAAACTTAAATTAGAATCGATTTCTATGTAAAAAAATGTCAGATATAAAATTTTCCGAAAAAATCACCTGAATTGGTATATAATCAGGGAAGTTACGTCCGGAATAAAATGTAATAAATATATGTATATAATAAAATGTAATAAATATATGTAATAATGTAATAATAATGTAAATGTAAAAGCATAATCAAATACAATAATATTTTCTTTAACCTATACTTGAAATTTTCTCTCTAAGTTCCCTTTACCAAGAAATTAACTATTTCGGTAAGCAGAGAACTTGTGCCCAAACACATATAAAACATATGAATTAGTATAATTGAAAAGACTCTCGTAATATGAAATATTACGGTCACAAGGGATTAACTAGTAGGAATAAGAATAAAATTAAACATTGAAAATTCTGTTTATTTCAGGTTTAAAATATATTAGATATTTAAACGTTATCTAGCACATTTCCCTTCTTTACTAGCTCTATGTCCGGGCGTTCGCCTTTAATTCTGTATATTCGAGACGAACCTGAGTTCAAACCCCGGTGCCGGCACCAATGAAATTGTCATTTCCTTAATTGCAATTTTAAGTGCTGATTTACCACGTGTTCGGCAATGAAGGAAAAACATCGCGAGGAAACCTGCATATCTGATATGTGAAGTTCGCCATTCCGCACTGGGGCTGCGTGGTGGACTATGCCTTATACCCTATGTCTAGATGGGTCCTTTGAACAGCTGTGGGACAATTTGAAAATAGGTTGTCACTTTACCTTATTTTTACTTTTTAATAATTTTGGTTAAGATTTAATTAAACCTGTTTCGCTGAAAATATATTTGATACATTTTATCGAATCAGTTACGATAACGTTGTTTTTATTGATGTGATATCTCGTATATTAATATGAGATAATACTCATAAGGCCTCTAACCGGCTCAAACCGGCTAACACAAATAGTGGAATACGTAAAATTTAGAATCATATTACTTGTTGGACCCTGATACCAGTCTATGCCTGAAACGTTATTTGGGTAAAAAAACGTAATATTTGATTGCGATATATCATTATGTTTAAATCTTAAAAAATTGTTAATGGCGTCAGGAGGTAATAAGTCAGATAGTCAGTAAATGAAAAAGTTTCAATCGAATTTTAATTAGCTTAGCTTTGTTAGAAACATGTTAATATTAAGGAAATTTTCTACAGAATATTATTATATTATTTTTCTGTATCGTACAAAAAATGTTATATGGATACGGAGGTATCCATAAGTTTGTCATAAAGCTTTTTGTTTTACTATTAACTCCATGCCATTTAATCCAAATCCGCTAGTGTATTAACATTATTTTGTAAATTGTTAAATTTGTAAAATATTTTTTTTTATTACGGAATAGTAATATCGGATTACAGATTTAATTTAACTAGTACTCGCAAAGATGTTTTGCATTTGTGTATTAAAAATACTTGAATATTTTTTAATACCGACACTTTGTATTTATTTTCCCCTATTTTAATCCTAATGTTTTATGATAACTGTTCAGTTTTTCTAGGATACTTGCATGATATCGCACTCTTTCTATTTCCACCCGGACTAAATTAGGTCGATGGACTGTAGGCAGCTCATTAGCTAACAAAGCTAACACTGAGCATAAGCTTCGGTTTGATCAATTGCTATGTCCTGGTTTAAATTTCCTAGTTATAATTTCGAATATTAATGTTGATATCGTTAATATTGCAGAAATGAAAGAGAATCACAGAGTATTAAAAATAGAGACATGGTATCTTCAAAATTCAATAATAATAAGCATAAAAACAAGTAAATTAATATAATCTTTCTAGATTATATTAATTTACTTGTTTTTATGCGATATAGATAAATAACAAAGATAACTTTATGATAAATGCATTTTTAAAATTTCGCACGTCAGTAGTATATTATTTCTCGTAAAGATTTGTCAAAATAATACCCAAATTACAACATTCAATTCAAATAGATCCCTAAAAAGAGTTATAAATGCAATAGCAAATGAAGGACTCCACAACAAAAGTTTTCTACACATTAAACAAAGCTACTAATGGATACCTTTTATCGATTGGAGTTGCAAGGTGTTTTTTGACGTCATTACTTAATGTTCTCATGTGGACCACGAACACATATTTAGGTCTCTTTAGATAATCACTAAATTCAAGACTATATTTAATACTTCTACATTAAGGGTTTACAAGGTTAACATTAACCGAGTAATAATTGACCGAGCGAGCGAAGCGAGTGAGGTTTACAATTACAGTTGGGGTGAAAACGCATTTTATATATGTATGTATGTAACTTAGCGGAGATATCGTAAACAAAAAAAACAATTTGGGTGACGACCCATTATCCTGATAAAAATTAATTAAAAAGGTATTAAAGATATATTTAAAGTCTAGTCTTAGTGTTTTGATAAAAGTGCTAAGACTTTTTCTATTATTAATTTTTTTTTAATTTACAATCATCATATTTCACATCATTATTAATTTGAGCATTAAAATAATAACATATTTTTTTATTAAAAATAATTTATTGGACGCAAAAACTCAATTTCAAATTACGTTATTCCCAATATGAAATCCGAACACAGGTAGTCGACAGTTAGCGGGACAAAACGAAGCGCGGCACCGTATCGACTGGGGTATCGGATATGGAGCAATTTCCCATCAAAAATGACCGTAGCACAGACGCTAGCGATATTGTAGCGGCGTAGGCCGGCTACAACTTTTATCTACGATCACACAGATGCACTTGTTTGTCGTAGTTCTATTAAGTGATAAACATTTTACGTCTCACATATATTTTAAAGTTATTTTAAACAACTTACAATAAGTAAAATTTAATTGTTAATACATTTTGAAAGGCAATCGTAGATGCTACACAAAATAGATTTCAATTTATGATATAATTAGTTTCAGTCAAGACTGTAGAAGTGAAATTAAAATGCTTTTGTTAAAACTCCATTATACAGAAGTCTTTACTTAAAACTTTATTTAAGCTGCAGTGTTTAGAAAGTAAAATATTCGCATATATGACGAGATTAGTATAAAATCATCAGTGTGTTGCATTATATACAAATAACAGTTAAAAAAAAATATTAACGGTAATACTGCGGTGACAGTTTTTTGTGCAGCCTTTAGTTTAGAATTACTTATATAAGAGCCAATCGCGCGTTTGAACCAAAACATTTT
>DWHK01000417.1:0-14215 GCA_018247855.1 Graphium androcles | reverse complement strand
GAATTAGGATACCCTGTAAAAAATTAAAACCTATATAATTGTATACAAAAACTAAAAACAATGTCGTGTGGGTAAATCGCAGGCAACAGATAGCCTAGAATAACACAGCTTAATGTTCAGGAACATGATATTCATGTATTTAAATTATCATAGACCCCAATTTTTGTGTGAAAAATTAGTGTCTGTTTAATCTTTTTATGGTTTGGAAAAACCGCACAGTTTATAGTTAACATTGAGTGTTGCACTTAATTACTTAGTATATTCAACATTAATTATGAATCATCAAAAAGTTTATATCAGTTTAGCTTGTAATTTGACATATATACTATATATTTTATAAATTTATTTAGCAAATTCGAAAGACAAAATCATCACAGACCATCATCACAGGAATTCTAGTTATCTACATCAAGTAAGTTTAATATGTAAATAGTGAATTTAGTTTTCCGGAAGGTCATTCTTATCTTCTTCTATTCCCGTTTGCGTGTTAGGCGGTAGTACCTTCTCGACCTTGTCTTGTACGTGTAGCAAGAACTGTTGGGTAAGATGTATTAAGATATTTGGTTTTTAAATTTCTTGCGAAGGAAGTCGCTAATGTACAATATTTCTGGTTGTTTGTTAATGTTTCTTGTCGACTCTAAACAGTATATTTTTACATCAATACATCGATTAGATTGCGAGAGGAAGCAGCCGCCGCGTTTATTCAAATTCCTCGTCGGGAGTATTCGGGGCGGAAAAAAATGAATACGCTAGCGTCGTCCCGCGGAACTTTCCGCGCCAAATGAACCATATTTCGCTCCATAACATTCGCATTATTCAGGAAACTGCGTAAAGCCTGCCCTTCACGGCCCCTCGTCTTATTGACCGAGCGAGCGAAGCGAGTGACGTGTACAACTACAGTTGGGGCGAAAACGCATTTTATGTATGTATGTATGTAACGCGGTAGCTCATGAACGAGTTCTCCAATTTAAATTAAACTTGAAATATATATATAGGTAATATTAGTACAACTTTTAAGTTCGTTGGACATCAAAACCGGTTCAGTAGTTTAGGAGATATTTAAATAAATGTAAAATAAAATTACGGCGTGGTCCAAGTTCGTGATGAACTGCTAGTAACTCCAATGTGACAATTTCCAATTTTGCTTAATTCATCTCAAAATATTGTTTTTTTTTTTATTTCGATATCTCTTGAATAGTAAACATAAAATTATAATACAAAGTTCCCAGAGGGTACAGCACAGCATCCTACACGCCCGACCTGATGTCATATTTTCTCGTCCCTTTCGATTCAATGTCATCTTTCCAAGTCTGACAACCCTACAACTCTTTGGATGTTCGGAAAAACCTGTGTTTTCTGAAACAAGAAGAAAAAGGAATTGATAAAATGAGAAAATTAGAGTTACGGGTTAAATACAACCAAGTATATACAACCAACCAAGAATACAACCAATACTGTAACTTTGTTTGCTTATTAAATTACAGGAACGATACAATACTAGGTCGCGAGTGGCGAGCCTTATTCAAATTTTTCTTAAAGAGCCAAGGGGGGGCCTGCTTAACTTTTTATATACATTTTAGAGACTAAATGAAGTGAAACCGTGTCTCACAGTTGGCGCGTTGTTTTTTAGCCATGGCTGCTCTTAGTGTTGAGACGACAGTTAAATAATAGATTAAGAGATAACTAAATGGTTACGACGCTTTGTCGACGTTAGGTTAAAAGTTAATTAAACAGTAATGCGCTAGCGTTGTGAGTAACAGGTTTTTCCGTATGCAACAACTATCTATCCAACTATTATTATAAATGCGAAACTTTGCAGATCAGGATGCTTGTAATTTAATTATGCTGACTTAAGTGTATCTCTTCCTCCTAGCCTTGTTCCCAAATTACTTGAGGTCGGCTTCTAATCCAATCAAATTTTACCTGAATATCAGTTTTTACACAGAGCGACTGGCATCTGACCTCTGCAACCCAAAGAGATAAACCAAATTCGAAGGATGAATTAGTTGTCATGTTATTTGAAGGCACTGACATCGTTTAATGATTGTCAACTGATTGTACTGTTCTTGACAACCGGGACCGACTTTTTACATGCCCATCCGACGCATGGATCATCTTAATTTACAGACAATCGGGTGATCGGCGCGTATTGCCCTAAACCGACTAAGAAACAACAACACAAAGTCATTGTCCCCCCGCGGATACGAACCTACGACCTCCGGTTTGTAAAGCAAGGGACTATACCGATAGGCTACAGAGGCACTTAAGTGTATATAGATTTGAATTGAAATTGAAAGATATTTTGCACACCTTTAACTTTTATTGCAAAATATTTTTTTTTATTTTAGTAAAACTAACTTGTAAAATTCACGCAGGCGAAGTCAGTTGCTTGTAGTTAACAGTGCAATAAGATAGTGATAAAAGGAGACGATTTTTTTTAAGATTAAGGACCCTCGCTCACGTTCCTTGTCGTTGTATTGATTGACAAAAGTTGGCAAACGAGCAGACGATTTACCTGATATAAGAGTAACGTTGCCATGAACGCCCAAAACATCGGAAGAGTTGCAAATACGTTGACCTTTTTGGAAAGTATAGCGAAAGGAGTGGGAAATTAAGAGGGTTAGGATAATACCATCCTGCAAACTTGTAAGACTAGTGTATTTATTAAATTTTACGCCAGCTCCTAGCTTAGCAGAGCCGTGGTGACTCAGTGGCCGGGCTCTCGGCTTTAAATGTGATTACTTGAAGCGAACTTTAGTTCAAAAGCCGGTCAGGGCACCAGCAAAATGTTAGGTTCTCTGATTGCAAGCTTAAATGCTGATTTGCCACGAGCTCGGCGGTGAAGGAAAACATCGTGAAGGGACCTATACAATATTTTTATGATATATTAAGTTCGCAAATCCGCATTAGGGCTGCGTGGCGGACTGCACCCTATACCCTCTGTCTAGAGGACTGTTACCCACCAGTGGGATAATTTCGAAACACGCTGTTACTTTTACTTTGCTTTTTTCTAGCTTTTTTTAGCTTTGTGCATAACGTGGTGGTAACTCCCTGATTGGTTTGAAATAAATTATGATACCAACCCTAAATGTTAAAAGTTAGGAAACGCAGGATAGGAACAGCATTCAAACAGCAACTTGCGTATGGAGAAGAACGAAAGCATACTTCCTCATTATATTCAAAGTCAAAGTCAAATATCTTTATTCAATATTGAAGTGATTAAACTTGCTTATTGATCGTCAAGAACATTACCACCGGTTCGGAAGGAAAGCCACTGACCTGAGAAGAACCGGCGTAAGAAACTCAGCGGGACTACTTCTTTTATACATATTAGAAAACATTTTACAATAAACAAATATAACAACAGAATTGTATTACGCTTATATAACCGATGCGATTGGAATTTATTAAAATCTCGCTTCGGAAACAAATAGAGTGCGAGCCGCGTCGGCCTGCCTACCCGGCGCATCCATTTGAATATTTACGTATATTTTCGGCCGGAAATCCATCATTTCCGCGTCGCTTTATATTCCGACCGGGAGAAATATAACTGGAGTTGTTTATAAATTTATGCCGGACCGTTTAGGCGAAATATAACGATTTTCGTTAAACCGTTTTAGTTACCAAGCTTCTATTTATTTATAAAGACATTCAGTAACCAGGTTTATCAAGGACAAGAATTAACAAAAGAACTGAACTAAGCATGTATGGGTTCAGGCAGTCACATAAGAATTTACTAATAAATAATTCAATATTATAAAAAATCAAGGTAATGGCGACCTTAATTCGCATTATAAATATATATGTATTGTTTAATGTTTAAAAAAAGGTGACAAAATATTTTTTAATCTATGAATATTGAAATTGTATTGCATTTGATGACTCGTATATTGTTTAGGAATATTATTTTATAGTAACATTGTTATCATAATATTTTATTTAACTAGTATTTCGCCGCGAACTTGGACCTCGCGGTTATTTTATTTTATATTTATTTCAATATCTCTTAAACTACTGAACAAATTTTAATGCCCAACGAATTTAAAAATTGTACCAATATTACCTACGTATATTCCAAACTTCATTTAAATTGGAGCACTGTTCCGAGAGTTATCGCGTTATATACATACATACATGTATATATACATGAAATGCGTTTTCGCCCCAACTGTAATTGTAAACCTCACTCGCTTCCCTCGCTCGGTCAATAATTTATTCATATAATTATTTCATAGCAACAATTAGTTTTTTATGTTAGAAACGAATACATGTAACATAGCATGGCTGGAATATTTGTATACGAAAATGAAATAAGATAAAAAAATAAACATAAGTATTAGATTATATCGGACAATTTTAAATATTAGAGGAGATAATATAGGCTTAGTATATCATATAAAATTTTGTATACCGCAAATAGTGAAATATGCATGAACTCTGTTTTGATTTTAAGTATTTTTAAGTATTTTACAAAAATTTGTAATTTGAATTTGAATTTAACCTTCGAATGTACGGTTAAAGAGAATAAGCCTTAAGAAGCATTATTTACTTATATTAAGCGATTACAGCCGCTTTAAGCCGTTTACAACTTCTTTGTGGAAATGGTCGCGTACCTTTAAAAGTAAGCGCCTCACTAGACAAAGAGACCATAATTAATTAAAGCTAAACGGCAATTATCATAGAGGAGGATTAACATAGGCAATCTAGTAATAGATAATCTGAATCAATATCTATTTAACTACTAGCAAAGTAGCAGAAACAATCTACTATACTAGATTGTTTCTGCTACTTTGTTCGCGTTATTGGGCGCATTTGTTAAGAGGTTGGTTGCGGCGACGCAGGTCGTGGCTTCGATTCCCACCTGAAGCAAGTATTTATGAGACCTACAAATAGTTGTTTCGGATCTGGGCGTTTGTGTATGTGTGATTTATGTTTGTAAAAACGCCCTTGTGTTACAAGTTCTTGTCAACTTCTGTTAGTACAAAACAGTTATAATAGATCTTACAATAAGGACAGCGTTTTTTTAAAGAAAAAAATATAATTTTATGTAAATGTAAAAATTTTAACTTATGCCTAAGATCCTTGCCTTTATATACCTTGCCTTTATAGTTTAATTACTTCTGTTGAACTAACTAACTTTCAACTAACAGAGCTTTCTATCTGAATGAAAACTGTGACAATATCTGTGCAAAATTTAAAAGAAACAATATGACACATCTATACATATAATAAAATGCCGAGAACTAAAACTTAAACTTGCCGATGTCTGTACATAAAAATTATTAAAAATCAAATATAAAAATGGAAAATTTTTGGAACATTTTTTTTAATTTTTGTCTCTCTGTCTGTCTGTCTGTTTGTATGTTTGAACGCAAATCACACAAAAAAACTGTATCAAATTGGATGCAGTTTTAGCAGCTGTATTGATGTAGATCTAACTTAAAATCTGGTAAATACTGCATATTAAAGCGCCGCTTGGAAGCCGAGAAACATTTAAAAAAATTAGGTATAAGTATCGTAGGAATATCTTTTTTACCGTCTGAAAAATAAAAACTCTAAATAAGCTGCGAGTAGAGCGCAGACAACGAGTACTTTATTATATAAGAAAAGGTAACCGCGTTAGTTATTCGTCTTGGCCTCAATATAAAACAAACACATACATTTTTCCTCCACCTTGAATGTGCCAAATCACCCTTCGCCAAACTTAACGCCGTTAGATTTAACTGCAATATTTCCTTTCAACATCAATCATGCTGTTCTTGGGATGCTGTAGCCCTTGTTGGAGGCGATAGTTCGCTACCTGCCACCCCTCAACATATTGATAAAGTAAGGGTTGATAAGGGCCGCATTTATTATTTCTCCACCGTGTCCATTTTTATCGAAGGCTGGGTTGGGTCATTAAGTCTAGTAATATTGTTTTTATATGGTCGTATGCTGGTAAAGAAATTATTATTTTTCTAATGATATAATTAACAAACTTTCAGTTAAGACAGAATCTGTAGATCTATATCTAATAGACAACTCGGACTATCCTACTATTTACTTTTTTACTGGCCGTTATTTTTACGCCTTTAGAAATGAAAATACAAAATAATGTTCATGACATTAATTTTATTATTATAAAACACTTGGCTTAAACGAAAGTGATTTTTTTATATTAATTTGACAGAAAACGAATATTAACGCATAATTCGTATTATGTGTATAATAAAAGGCATCTTAACGTGAATTAATTATTTATTCTATTTTGAAACGTACGTTAAGATGTAAGGGGAAAATGTATGGAAGCTTAAATAGTAGTATTTTTCATATATTATTAATGTACCCTATATGTTAAAATATTCATATCGATTAATTTAATTTTAAATATATAAATGTATTCAATTAAGGCATAAATGTAAACGCAAGCGGTATAACAATGCTTCAGTTTGAGTCCAATTCACCAAACGAGACGAGTCAATTGGGCGACGTAATCAATTCCGTCTACGATTCAATTTGGCGACTTTTATCTACATCTAGAGAAGTAAAAACGTTCACAAACAACGTAGCGCTTAATTCTTCTCCCCCTCGCATACATTAGACGCTATTTGCTTTTGCAACATTAACATTTTTATGACTAAACTGAGAGGAATCACTCGAGATCGACACGGAACGTATAGATGCGTCATGGCCTCTTGGAAAATGGCGGGAAATTGTCAATATGGCGTGCTTGGTTACTGTATGCGATTATTGTAAGATTGAATGACTTGTTGTGTAATTCTTTATTGACTATACAACAATAATATCAGTTATTATTTATATGTATCATCAGTTATCATTATTTCAATTTACAAAAATTTTAAGTTTATTCGATATTTAATTAACGTGTGTTCCATATCTTGCCAAGTGTTGAAACAAAAGTGTTTCTAAAATTATGGACATTTCAATACATTTTGGTTTATCTTTGAATAATCGTATTATAACCAGACATAAACATTTATTTATTTACATACAATGTTAATCAGTAAAATTTCCTTAAATTGTCGGAAATTATTTTAATGCAAGCTAAGTTTTATAATTTTAGATGGAATTTGAATATTTGCAGAATAAATTGCTGTCGGAAGCCATTAAGTCAGACTACGTATTTGGCAATTGCCGTGCATTTAAATATGTGATCTCATTAGTTTATTAAAATTTTACATTTAAGGATAAATTATTTATATGTACAAATTATTGGGGGAGACCTATTAATATAAATTATTATAACAGCCTTGGGGCAAACGCGCACTGTGGCATTTCACCGCGCGGCAAAAAGTGACAATGTTGTAATTCGTCTTAAACCCCATTCACGTGAGATTGCGTTAGATCGTCGCGGCATTTGCTCTTAGTTTACACCTAAAAACAATTTCAATGTGAAATATATTTATTTAATATAGAGGTGAATACACTTATTTATTGATTGTCAAATATATCACTAAATTAGCTTACCTTTAGAAAATATGAGGCTGAGGCAGAGCTTCTTGGCGCTTTTTTTCTGGATAGGTCTACTTTCAGACTTGAAAAAATGTGAATGGAATAATAAGGTTTACATTTGTATAACATTATAATTAAATTGTTTAAAATGACCTTCAAGTGGATTCATAAATTAACTAACTGTATTTATTATAATAAATTGAAAAAATACTTCGATTAATGTCGGCATAAGACAACGTCGCTATGCGAACAAACTTCGTGCGTCCAGAGTATCTACTTTGAAAAGCATTTATTTCGGACCAAAAATCACATTACGAACTTTGCGCCGCCTCCGCTATAATCTTCACGCATACATTAAGAGAGGTGTGAGCAGGGACTAAAACAAAATCATTATTCAAATCCCCTGAATAATGTTTTCAGGAATCGGCGGAGTTCCGTGAGTCGTTTTTGAATTTTAATACGGAGTCTAACAAGTTTTGAGTTGTCAAAGGAGATCGGTGCGTCTACGTGGCGTGTTGCTAACGAGCAACGCGGTCATAAGGTACAAATATAAATATCTACTACATTGTATTTTTATATTTAACTTTAATTATGAACATTTTTTATTATTAATGACACAGGTGAATACAAGTATTTTAATTTTATTCTTTGTATCAAATGAAATATTGACTTTAAATTATTTTTTATATGAAGGACGATTGTAAATATTGCGTATAAAGTAAAAATACTTTGAGAACATTTATTACGAATTAGATACCTAATAGTTCAATTTAAAATTACAACATAGGTTTAATATATGTTTATAATAGGATGTCTTAATAGAAATTTAAATATCTGAGGATGAATGTCGAATCCCTAACGAAGGTTTACCAATAACAGAAGTTAATTTCTATAATAATATAATATATAGAAGAAATTCAATATATTTTTGATTTTTTATTAATCTCTACCTATCAGCGTTAATTTTTTTTTTCAATAAGTGTACCTAATTATACATGTCATATTTGTTAGACATTTCTTCCGTCCTCCTTACTCGATAGCTCTCAAAAGCAGACGATCAAAGCGGCGTGATCAAAGGACGCAGTGTCCAGCCGGGGACTTGTAATTATCCACCTTCGCGGCAACTCCCTCGGCGCTAGTGGACCAACTACGGTTATCAACAATATTACTATCATGTCGCACGGACACTAACCGTTAGTCAATTTAAACAGTAACCACGCGTTAGAAATCGTACGCTTATTGACAAATATTACTTGACTTTGTCTATTGTTAAATATTATACTTTCATTTACACTAGTAGTTCGGCGCGAACTTAGACTTTGCGATTATTTTGTTTCACGTTTATTTCAATATCTTTTAACCTACTAAACCCATTTTGATCCTAATGTACTTAAAAATTGCACTATTTTTTCCTACATATATCCTAAATTTAATTTAAATTGAAGAATTTAAAGAAGAGCATTGGTTCGAGAGCTATCGCGGTATATACATATATACATACATACATAAAATGTCTTTTCATCTCAACTGTAATTGTAAACTTCACTTGCTTCACTCGCTCGGTCAATTAAACTTTTGTGATTCTTATTTGTAAAGTCTTATAAAAAATAACTGATACACAGATTAACACGATCATCTTAGTTTTCAACCCGTACTGCCCTACATTCTCACTGCAAGATTAGAGCCGTCGTGGGTTCCGGTGTAAAGAACGATCCCACAATGTATATGAAATGATGCTACGATAGCTCTTCAATATTCACTAAACGAAAATTCGTTAACAAACCAAGGAAAAAAAGGATTTAAATTTATTTAACTTTCTCTGTGTGTGTGTATTTTTACGTATGTATATACCAAGTTATATGTTGCAGCAAAACCCTATTTGTTAAACGACAATCATCTATTTTGATTAAGTTTTAAATTTTTCTATAGCTGTGGTATATACATTGTGTAACAGTATATATTTCAATTTTTAAAATTTTCATAGCCCAGCTCTTACAAATAAATTTTTCCAATAAAAATAAAAGAAGAAATTTCTTCTGGAGCCAAACCAAATAAAGCATGTCTCGGTATAAAATTAAATATATTTATTAAATAAAAAGAAACTCGATTGAATATTGAACAGTATAACTCGTAGAATTTGTTTCAATTTCTAATAATCAATCTCCGATGGCGCCAACTCCAAAGCCGGTTATAATTAACAAAAAGATATTTTGAGATTGTCTCCTCCGATAAACAGTGTATTCTCGGCGATGGAGCTGTAATTGGTTCTATTAACATAACATTATCCGGCTCGCAAAGACTCGAATCGAATACAAATCTTCACTTGAAAGCGATTGCGCTTACTTCAAAGGCGCTCGAGAACTTTCCTCTCACGGCCTGACGAAACATTCACACAAAAACATGTAAAAATTTCAGTTTCTGATTTATCATACTATATTTGATTTGTTAAGCATCATGTTTGGCACATTTAAAACACGTCAAATATTTTTTTAAGGTTTCATAAGTAAGTACGTTACGATTTGTAGTTTTTCAATGAAGGAATGTGTTGTGGTAGTACAACTGATATTTTATATCAAGTCTTAAGTGTTTATTATCTGTCAAACATATTGTTTAGTTAATAATTAATGACAGATGTCAGTGGTGTGAACAAAAGACGCAACAAAACGTGTCATGAGATATATTTCGAAATTTGATATGTGCAATGTTCTTCAGTGTGAACACAGTGTTATAGGAGTTTTCTTGTCGTTGGATAAACACCAAGCGAGCGGTCCGGCGGATTTGGGATGATATTGATGAGGCGGCGCCGCCCGGGCGATCGACGGTCACTCGGTCATTACTGCCCTCCTCTATGAAATATTTATGACAACTCCCATAATAATACCGGCGACGATGTCATTATACTTTGTGATGGGGGAGGCAGGGCGGGGTGGAATATCTGAGCGCTCCTTACCATTGCAAAGTCGCTAGAAGTCTCGCGACGCGTGGATCCGATCCGGGATTTCCACAGGTGAAAACGGGTGTCCCGGAATACCCCGGAAGGCCCGGTCGCGGGATCGAAGCGTTCGATGGCCGCGCGCAGCCGCGCCGCCCCGGATCGCCCGTATTAACTTGTTAATTAGCCTCCATAATACGACTTGCAGATGAGCTGCCGAGTTGTGAAGTTGAATACGTAAAAAGCCCTTTTCAGCGATGGCATGCATTGCGCGGCGGCAGAGGCCGGCTCGCCGGGGAGGCGTACGCGTACCCACCAGCCACCAGAACTTTGCCTGTTCATAAATAAACGCGAGCGGTATTCAACAGCCCTTGGTGCTGTATGCATAACGAATTTGAAGGAGGCAAACTTGGAGGCTCTGCTGGCTGGGATGGAGTATAAAATTCAGTAACAACATGGTCGAGGTTTTCATTCGGCGCACCGCTCCCGCCGAAGGCATAGCTCCGTCACGCTAATTATGCGCTAATTAGTTCGCCTTTTGCTTATATATTTATTATCTGTGGAATATATTTCACTTGTGTTATTGTCTGTGGTCATTGACGCGAGTGGAATTTCACACGAAAGTGCGATTGGTTTATGCAAATCAGTTTATAATTCATGGTAATGAGCTGCAATTGTGATTGTGGTGTTGCTTGCTGTGTATTGAAGCGTGTTGCTCGGCGACGGCAATGGCGGGAAACGCGGCGGCCATCTTGCGGTCGCTGTCAAACGTGTGAGTACTGTGCAACCGCCAGGCGGCGTGCGTGTCGCATTAGAGTGTCGAAATAATATGGCGGCCGACCGCGTCGCCTTTCTTTGAATATTTTTACATGACATTTATCAATCTTTCTCCTAAAACGTTTATCTAAATTTGTAGCGCGTTTTTTGTTTTGTTTGGGCTTCGATTCTTTGTTATAATTTTTGTTTCGTGTATTCGAGTAGATATATTATGTTTTTTTTTTGTTGTAATGTGTATGTTATATTTGAAGCTTCTACCAAATCTTCAGAATACGCATTAGTTTATTAGCTTATAATTGTATACACGTCAATATGAAGATATGAAGTAGACAAAGAAGAAGATTGTTTTACGTACTTGTAATTCTGAAAAACGATATGATTTTAATGTTAAAATATTTAGATATACTTAATATTATATACAATTACTATGTTTTGATAGTAATCAAGTGTTACAATTTAAGTAACAAAAACAATTTTTTGAGAATTGTCATTTGCAAAAATTATAAACGTATTTTATACTATCTATTGTATTAGCAATCTGCTAATTTTAACAGTCATTAGTTTTACATGCGTCATGTAATAATTGCTACTTTATATTAGAATTGTTGTATCTTGTACGTTACTCTTCAATAACTTGTTTACCTTTTTTAAAACGTTTGGTCTATAGAGCAAATGTTTCACGTGGAAATGCCAAATGGCATCTATTTACATGTAAATAATATCTATGATTTACCTGGTTTGATTAATTAAAACATTTATCATATAATTCAATAATATTCTTTACAAATAAATAAAAAACAAACTGTATTAATAGTTTTTTATTGAAAGCTTTTATGATTATTTCAAAATATGTTAATAAAGTATTTGTGAATATTTCGCCAGTATCGAAATACATTTTACAATTTATTACAAATAAACACGAAATGAAAAAAAATCGGCTTACTGTTTTTTAAATTAAAGTAACCATACACAATTGTCTTAAATAAGATGATTAAATGAATCTATGAAACGTATGTATGTGGTCATATATGTAGTAGTCGTGGAAAAAATAGTTTTTGGTGGAAAAATATTACGTGCAAAATTTGCATGTCCTTATTTTTATTTAATAAAATCTAATGTTAATAATTGTAAATGTTATATATTTAATTGTATAATGATACATAATGAAGCAAAGTCTTCTGCTATTTTCTCTAAACAGGTCTACATTTGCTAAAATTATGATTTGATTAATGTCTCATCTATTCTCATTTATTAAAATAATATTATTTTTAATAAATGAGACATTAACCAAATCATAATTAAATAAGACTACTTTTATTTTGATCGTAAAGGACTATGAGAATATAAATAAATGGGCGAGACGGGAATATTATATTTATTTAGTGAATTTAAAACAGACCAATTGACAGTTACTAACGCGTTGGCTTCGGCGTCGCAGGTCCTGAGTTCGATTCTCATCCGGAACAGTTATTTGTATGGCCTACAAATAGTTGTTTCTTATTTGGATGTTTGTCTCTGTTGAATTTATGTGTGTAAATCACCCATGCAACACAAGCCATAGAGCTTATAGTTAGGGCAGCTTTATTAAAAAAAGGAAATTTTATTGTAGGTATGTATGTGTCGTGTATCTCTAATTTAAATTAAAAAAAATCTTTATTATTCTAAGGGATATTAAACAAAGGGTTTCGATAAAATTGACAGAACACAAGTGTAGTTAAATGGCACATGGCTTTACTATGGCACAAATGTCGACTGAAAACTATGGAAATAATTCGATATTAATAATTTTCAAAGCTTTACCTAATAGTTCCCAAGATCCATCTATGTTCTTAAAAGGAACACTTGTTACTTCATATCTTTACGTTGTTAAAAAAAATTGCTATAACGCTTTTATCGCATTCATCTATTTCCCGCCGTTTCGAGTCCTTTACATCTTTGAGACAAACTGAGATGTTACCCTTTCTACCCGTGACGAATGCAGCAACAAAAAACCGATGCTGACATTCGCATTTTAAAAAAAAACCTCATCAACTTTTCGAAAACTCGCAAAATTCGTACGTACGTTGGAGGATTCCGGTTGACACGTGATTTTACGCTCCAGCGCATCGCCACCCCGAATTTGGATATGTCAGCTTCCAATATAGCGCGGCACATTTAAATTTACCGCTGCACACCAGGCTTACAACCTTAAAACTAAGCATTTAGATTGAATTTCGAATGATAAGAGGTTATCTGATGTTTATTTAACCTGGCCGGACTATGTCAGGTCGTGACGGCCTATCCAATCCCAGGTGCACGCGATGTTGACTCCGAATTAACACTTCGCGGCGGAATCATATTTGGTTTTTAAATATAACAAGATATTTAGACGTACAACGTCATAGGAACACTTGAAATGGCTTTCATATTGTTTTGATAGAAACACAGCGTAGTTATCGGTATGCCGATACGGAATCTACTGTTTTTCTTCATCTACCCTTTTTGATCAAACTAAAAACTTTGAGTTCTACATAGTGTTTTAAACTGATTTTTGGCTATCATTTTTCGCAAAGATTTTTAAATTTAAAAGAGTCGCGTGAGCGAGCAATGCAATATATCACAATGCAGGGAAGGATCATTGATTAACGCTTGATTTCTCATTGAAGGTTATATAGTAACATTTGTAGTAAGTTTATTTGGTCTTTTGGGAAAATTTAATTTTTAGAAAGTAGTTTTTATGATTGGCCATGATAAAATAAATGTCGAGGTTGTAATAATGAATGAATCTGAATCATGAATTAAGGTGAATTTTGCTCATAGAAGTGCCGCAATGTGTAACTAAGAAGCACAAAGAATAACTGAAATGAGCCCTTTTTTGTTTTTAAGACTAGAAAACTAAATTAAAAATCAACATCTTTCATTATCCACTTCTAGCTTTATGTTGTAAGATTTAATACGAAAAAGCATTTGGTTTGAATAATTTTTTTATTCAAACCAAATGCTTTTTAGTACAGTCGTAATATTTCATATGTTTCTTTTATTTATTCTAAATTTTTCTATTGTATTTCAGTTAAG
>DWHK01000416.1:0-14225 GCA_018247855.1 Graphium androcles | reverse complement strand
TAATACAACATTGCATAGAAATATTATTATTGCTTTTATACAACGGAGAAAAAGTTGAGACGGCCAACTAAACAGTCGGCAGTGCATGCACGTGGCTTCCGCGCCGTACTTATCAAGCAGTTGGCCAATAGTTTGCCGATAGTTCGGATTGAAGACGTCGTGAAGCTCATCCAGCTTATATTTTGGCCGATAACAAATCGCCGATAAAAAGTTTGCAGTTTGTGGGGGTCAGAAAGGTAGCATTTTAAATTGTAAGTATGTTTGTATATGAAGCTACATGGGACTTGTATAGTGAGTTTAAAAGCCCTACGTAGTTTCATATGATATTTATTGGATAATTTGGATCATATTTTTTGCATAGTTGCGCAATTAAAAATCTAAGATTGTTACCTAACCGTCATTGACCCTGATTGGACATAATTACATTTATAGGAAGCGAAGGGAACTGTCATGGCATGATGGTGTATTGTGACTGTTGTGGGTTTGATATATGTACTTGTGTGTATAAAAGAACCTCTATAAGTCGAATATCAAGGGTGATGCCAAAAAAATCAAGTTATAGGTAAGGTAAGTGAATTAGGAGAATTTCAATTCGAATTTAGGAGGTTAAGTAGAAGTAAGAAACATAGTTATTTTACCTGAAATCAATATTGTTACAAAACATCCTCATATTAAAAAAAAATTAGGGTTTACAAAAGTCAGTTTTTTTTATTGCTTTAGACAATTGGGTTGTTTTCTACCTATAGTATTGTCTAAGGTACAAGGAAGAGTAAATTCTTGTAAATTGATCATAATGATAGGTACCCAAAATTAAAAATTTGACACCATGTAAGCAAGTACGTGTTAAAGTCAGTCATAAATTCTTTTATCATTTTTGAATAATAATAATCACATTTATGGTATACTCCCAAATGATTTCTACGAAACGACGGTGTATATTTACGCTGGCTAAGCTAAAGCTAAAGCTAAATTTAATTTTTAAAGTCGGTAAATTTATTTTTCTTATTAAGCTATGGAGGTACAGAACCACATGACCCTTTCTCACATTAACCAAATTAAAAAATAATCTTTTTAATAGCAATATCTCTTCAGCTGTACAGGAAATCCAGCTTGACCCATAGTTGAACATCCCCTCCACACAAATAAGAGGTCTTAGTTAAAGTTTTTTTCTACTTATCTATCTTAAAATATAAAAATCACGATGTATATCCGCTATGTGCTACTAAAATACTTAATAAATACTTTAGTGATTAATTTAACCCAACTTTAAAGATAGATAGTTTTTATCTTAATTAATGACCTCGTGATATCTACATTAGACACCTTTTTGTTAATGGTTAGTGAAATTCTAGATCCACATTTGCTACAACGTCAAAACAGATCGCTTACAAGAGATGGCAAACTAATTATTGAGCATTTTTTTACAAGTTTGGTACTTTTAGTTTTAGTAGTTTAGTACTTAAACTTAGAATAAAAAAAAGATCTTGTCACCAAACGACCATAGACCAAAGGGTAAAGGCGTAATCCAATAGACAGATTACTTTTTTATTCACGAGTACAGAATCACTTTGGCTAAGATGAAACATAATCGTGTTTTGAATTTTTAATAGCGTTTAAGAGGGGACGGTTTAAAATAAAAAATTCAGTATGTCTGATGGAAGGACAAGGCAAATGGAATTCAAATGCGTTGCAGATACTTATTTACAAAGTTAAAACCGTTGCAGATCAAATAATTAAAGGATTATTGATATTTTTAACTGCATTTTTTTTATGATGCAAATTTTTTTTATGTATGATATTTCGAATCTCCCTGTTAATAGTCATTTGAAAATTATATTTTCATCTGAAAGGATATACGTTCGTATTAATTTAAAAATATAATTTCAATTCAATGAACCGATTTCCAGTAGTCGGTTTCATTAACTCCATATTACTAAAAATAAAAACATCCCGATAACTCACTTCTAAGGCGTCTGAAGTCGCTTTTTGTCTTGTATGAAAGTAAAACTTATTGAAATGGATTTTGGATATTAATAAAATTTTGTATTTTTTATTTCTCTAACATGACGTAAATAAAATAAAAAGATGATTTTTGTCATTTTTCAATATTTCAATTTTATTACGAACAGTCACTAACTCGTTGCCGTGCACAGTTGATTTACAAAAGTTTTTAGCTATACACAAAAAATAAAATGGATCTCACCTGCTTACAATATTATAAAATATCCTAAACTTATAGAAAATTTTACAGTACCATTGTGTTTTCATATTGCGTCTGCCATATATTGCGTCAAACCTTGCACATTTTTAACAAATGTATAGATTCGGGAACGTTTCCCGATCTTATGAAATTGAGTAAGACAGTGCCGCCGTTTAAGAATGGCGACAAAAATTACCCCGTTAACTATAGGCCTATTTCCATATTGCCGTCACTAAGTAAAATCTTTGAAAAAATTATTTTAAACCATTTATTATTACATTTTAGTAATAATAATATTTTTCACAGTGAAGAGTATGGATTTACTAAAGGCAAAACAACAACTGATTCGCGCTACTTAAGCATATTTACCATGCATGGGAGAATTCGCAAAATGCAATCGGTGTTTTTTGCGATCTTTCAAATGCCTTTGACTGCGTAGATCATAAAACCCTTATACTACCTTACACCCTTAAACTAAATCATTACGGTATTCATGGCGTAGATCTTGACCTCATTGCCTCTTATCTAAGTGATAGAATTCAGAAAGTGATAATAAATAATGTCAGTTCTTCAGAATCTTCTTTGAAAATGGGTGTACCGCAGGGATCCATTTTCGGCCCATATTTATTTTTAGCCTATATTAATGATCTCCCTTTTTACACAAAAGTGTTATGCGATGTTGTACTATTTCCTGATAACACTTCAATTATTTTTAAAACAGACTGCAACGTTACGAATTATAACGTTGTAAATTGTGCTCTATCGCATATATTGCGTTGCTTTACTTATAACAATCTTGTTTTAAATGCAAAAAATACTAAAAGTATTCTTTTTACACTCCCTAATCTAAAAAGGCAGGACTTTGCGGTTAAACAATTTATTACTGAATGTTTCTGATTCCAGTGTCTTTACAACATGTCTTATTAACACTGGATTCGGGTCTTCAGTGGAATCTTTCATCTCTCACAGGTACTACTTAGCTACAATTTTCTTAGCTCCGCTGTATTCGCGGTAAGAAAAGTTATTCAATTAACGGACGTCAATACTGCTCGACTTATTTATTGTAGTTACTTCCATAGCATGTTGTCGTAAGGCATTTTGCTATGGGCTAGCGCAGCAGATATAAATACTATCTTTAATTTACAAAAAAGAGCTATTCGAGTAATATATAACATCGGTGCCAGGGACACCCTGAGGGAATTTTCTAAAGAAATTAACATACTCACGGTTGCTTCTCAATACATTTACAGTAATATTTTATTTGTCCGAAACAACGTTCACTGTTATTTGAAAAGTAGTGACAGACATCATTTAAATACCAGAAATGAGCACCAACTGATAAACTTTAGTTTTCGTTTACAAAAGACAAATAAATCGTGTATGAGGCAAGGTACGTATATATAATAAAATTCTGCGTTCTATTTTAGACCTTCGGTTGGATAAATTTAAGAACAAAATTGAAAATACCCTCTTACGTAAGACATACCGTTAAATAATATTTTGATAATTTACGTGCGTGGGAATAATAAATAATACTGTAGATTATCAAGCAGCCAGAAACAAAAGAGCAACTGCTGAGTTTCTTGCCCGCCCTTCTCAGCAGAATCTGCGTTCCGAGCTGGCGGTAGCTTCCTCACGAACTTTGACATCAATGTAAACATTTGACGTTTCATAAGAACACACAAGCGTCTTTGTGAAAAAAGGTATTTTGAATTTGAATATATATTTCTACTTTGGAACTCGAGGTTTTTAGATTTACATGATTTTAGGAATATCAATAATTTTACTAATAAATATAAGTAATTTGTTATATAGTAGAAGAAGCAAAAGTGTACAGGTCCTTATACACGAACTGCCTGCTAGTCTTAAGAAGCAGTACTTTAGAGGAGTTCTATGTAAAGACATTAATAATTTTACGGTAAATATGAATGGCGATGTTTCTCTTCATCGTTAGTTGTCAATAGTATATATAATTTAGTCCACCTAACAAGGCTAGTTTTTATGTCGATTAACTCCAATATATTATTAAAAACTACAAAATTCGAAATTAAAACGAGGACGAACTACTTCTACAGGGTCAGCTAGTATTATGTATATTAGCATATAAAATATTTAATATTTCATTTCGTCATATACAAGGTTAACATAGTTTAATGAAAATTTTTACGTATTTACTATTTTTGTTTACATAATTAAGCCAAAGAAGATTAAAACTTATTATGGAAAACTGTATTGTTTCATATATATTTTTTGTTTAAATTGGATTATTATTGTTATTTGCATTCATATATCTTTTAACCAAATAAATTACCCGGAAATAATATTTCTAAGAAACTATCATCTCTAGTTCTCCTTTATGAATAATTTTAATGCCTTGCATTAACATATTTATTAATTGACAAATCACAGCTATAAATTCAAAGCAAGATCTATTATGATATAATTATATTGACATAGCGTGCTGTAGATAATGTAATCCTTTGGATGCACTGCTATTGTGCAGTGTCATTATTGTGTCTCTCATAAATTAAGCTTCATCAACTAGACTTACACAATAAAAATGTCACTATTGTATATTTATTTTTTTTTATTTGTAATTGGGCTAATTTGCACGCAATGTAAAAAAATTCAATGGTCGTCGACTGAGCTGTTACGGAGTTTATTGTTGACAAAATTTATGACATTGAATTTTTATTTTTATGTATATATTGATGTAGATAAAGTATACCTAAACAATATCCAATAAAAATTTATGGTTTAGCTTCGTGTAACATAAATCCTATCCAC
The DNA here is from genome assembly GCA_018247855.1 of Graphium androcles. Classification (NCBI taxonomy): domain Eukaryota; kingdom Metazoa; phylum Arthropoda; class Insecta; order Lepidoptera; family Papilionidae; genus Graphium; species Graphium androcles. The sequence continues at coordinate 9,238 of DWHK01000416.1, read as the reverse complement.
AGGATTTTACTGTCCAGGTTCGACTTATAACATTAGCGATATCGTCAACCTGTTTTGCCATAGGACGTCCTCGGTCTTCCCTATTATTGGTTACTATTCTAAAATCAAAAATCATTGGTTATTACTTCTAATGTCTAACTATATTTCCCGCTCAAATTTCTTCATCCTCATCTCAGATATCGCGTATTCCTTCACCCTTTGATCCATCAGATCTCAGTATTAGGTATTAGGACATCAAGTAGTTTGACGTCAAGCATGGTATGCTTTATAGCCCTTTTGGCAATACTAAATTGGTATACAGTCTTTTGCATACATCCATATCTCAGCGCTATAAACCATGGTAGGCAGAATATACTGGCATTCCCGAAAATCAAGTCAACGTGTTGGTAGTGCAGGAAACAATGTTAAAACTGGCAATGTTAGAACGGACCCAAAAATCCCCAATTACAATTTAGTTAGGAATCATCGTGCCAGCGCCCCGGGTGGTGGCACGCTCATATACTTTAAAATATCCCTGCACTGTATCCCGATCGACTCACCCGCATGTCAAACACATAGAGCTCTAGATCTGTCAGCTGGCCATGACAGGCCACGCCCCAGTCACGATTGCTTCAGTTTACGTCCCATGTAGACCAAGCGCACTTATTTTCCGCTCCGATCTAAGCCCTCGTTCTCCTCGGTGCTTTCCATCTTATGTGCTTGCTATTGAAAGCTGGCGATTTCAATAGCAAGCACACAAGATGGAATTCTAGAATTATCAACTTCCGAGGCATTGCCCTCAACGCGTTATCCGACATGCTCGACGTTGACATTGTCGTGCCCGTTGAGCACACTTTCCACTCATATGTGGAGGGACAAACGTCGGATGTGCATGAAATAGCTATCGTTAAAAACGTCACCCTCGCCTTCGCCAAGTGTATCACGGGCTAAGTTCGGATCACCGCCCTGTTATCCTTCGGCTGGGGCCTTCAGCACCAGCCACACCTGAAACCAAAACAGTCGTCAGTTGGCATAAAGTTAAGGCTAATCTTAATGAACCCAACTCCCCTCATTTAACTTCAATTCTCCTAGACGACTGAGCCAATTTTAATGAAATTTTGTGTGTGTTCGTATGACCCTAAGTGAGGAGAACCTGATTATTGATACTGTTATCGGTTGCCTGAGTTCGGGTAGAGTAACGCCTTATCTATATGCCATCCATAACTAGGGTTCACTAATTATTATTTAGTTAACTATAAAAACTTTTAACAAAACAAACATTTTGCTGTCAACTTAAACTCAAAATGCTTTTTATATTTATAAACTATTATGTTAATATCATCATAGTCTTTCGATTAAACAAATCATAATTAATTTTCAACTACTGTTATTTTTCTAATTTGAGGATAGTATATCAATTAATACCAAACACGTAACCCGCAAAATAATGAAAAAATAAATCATCAAAGTTTAATGTAAAAGTTTTTAGAAACATAAGAGTATTCTAATACAATATTATCTGATAGGCGGTTTCTTATATGATGACAATGTTGCCCGATAACGAGACAACATACTTAGTTTCTGTCGATGTTGTCGTCATTACAACTTTGTACATTTTCTTTCAAGAAGAGTCCGTTGTTCAGTAGACTTTTGAGTTATTTTTAAGTGAAGTTTTTGTATTTAATTTCTCGCGTCGTAATTCGTCGCGTATTATATGCGTATCATTTTTTTAAAATAGCGCAAAGAATTGATTTTCGCATCCTTGAGAAGCTGTGTTTTCCCATCTAGACTAAAGACAAATTTCTCGAGAGTTCTCCAGCAGAAAAGCCGGAAATAAATTTGTCAAGGTTAGCCTTATTTTTTCTTTAGTTAGTATTATTTTTTCTTTTATTATTTTAATAATCAATCTATGTGGTTTTAGCTGCTCTATTTTTATATGCAGGCCGCCTAACGATTGCAGTCATACTCGTATAAATACGCTTAAATATTCCTCATGAATCTATGTACCTGTCAAAATACAAACGAATTATTGAATTCTGACTGATAACTCTATAATATATGCAATTAATAGCACGTTTACACAAACGATCAACCAAATGAAATCTTAAACTTTATTCCATGTATTTTTACATCACATCAAAAAAAAATCAACGCAACACGAAAAATTATTTTGATATTTGCCAAACAATATACTTAAATTACGTTGTAGAATTCTTATATGTAAATTTTGGGATTAAAAACGAATACTCGATGATCTTAGAGTAAAATAAATCATTTGCATTTAAAAAAAATAGAAAAACCTCTTGCTTCATTTTGGCAGATTTTTTGGTTTAAAAATTGAATAGTATTGAATGAGCATTCAGAATTTTTACTTTAACAATAATAATTGTTTTAACCTTAATAAATATTGACCATACGTTATGCAGCGACGACGTTCACCTGGTGATAAAATGCAAAGGAAGTAGGAATACTGCAAATTGATAAGGTCCTGTCGGGGGTGGCCAGGGCTTTTAGTGTAAACCGCAAGATTTCAACCGATTATGACCAATCAAGAGATAGAGAAAACCTGAAATTTGACTGGCGTGAATGTTAGCCTCTTAACTGCATGAAGGTGGATGGATATCCATCATGAAAGTAGAGGTCGCCGAGAAGCATTATGCAGAGAGCGATTACAGTGGACGCAATTGCAATAGGATAAAATGTATTTTGTGAAAAGTCCCGAAGGATTTAGGCCAGATTCATAAAGAGTAGATTTGGAGTCAGATTTCAGATTCCACTTTGTTGCACGACAATATTCGTTGCCATACAGTCAGCAAGAACCTAAAAGGATCATTCGAGTTGTGCCTTTGCTTGCTGAATTGAGGGACTTAAGCGCTATTGAGCACCTGTAGGATATGCTCCAGAGCAATGTTTTGAAATACCTGGATTGTGTATTCATCACCCAACAGCTGCAAGATGTTTTAAAATTTCATTAGGCGCGCAGGATGAGATCAATAACCTCATAGACCTGATGAACCGCAGATTCTAAATAACTGAAGTGGTAATACGGTATAGAGAATATTTTAAAACAGTATTATTCATGTAATTTTAATAAATATAACTTTTACAAAAAATTATATAATTATATCGAACGAGGAAAAATGAGGCATTGAACGAAAAGGATTACTAGTAACTTAAAATACTAGTAATGTTTCTCGTTTAAATCGCTTCTTTAAAGACCGCAGCAATTCTGTAGTTTTTTTTAATTGATTAAATACTTTGTTTATCAATAATATACTAATTTTAGCTGATAACTAAAAAAAACATAATCAAGTTGAAATATTAGTTGGTTTGCTTAGACTTTATGATATTTCTATCTTCTGCATTTAATCGTATATATATTATTGAACTCATCCTAAATTGCTGGGCTGATGTAAATATAATTTTGTGTAGGTGTTCGGGAGAAGGTTGAGCCCGACAGATGGCGCTATGTAATTGATAATGATATAGAAATGTTTTCTAATTTTTATGGCTTCAAGGTACCATAACAAATAAAAAAAACTGAGATAAGGTTGTTTTCAAAACATACCACTAATATTGACAACATATTAAAATTTATAGGTATAAGGTCAGAAACTAACTAAACTTAATTATTATTTAAAATTTTATCAATAAGTTATGTAACAAACCAGTATTGATACATGGCTCATCCCACTTTGTTTACGTAAGTAGTAAGGCGATGTCTTGTTATAACTAAATCAACTAAAAAAATACCAAAAAGGAATGGAAACGGCCCCCAGAATGACGGGAATTGATGACACTTATGACACACTATGATGACACCTAGCAATAAATTATGTAGCTTATTTTTGAATAATTGAAAGATATACTTTAAAAAATTACATTGTACTTGATGGATAAATGATTTTGGAATTCACGCAAACAAAGATTTGGGCGACCGTATATATTTTAATTATGATAAAAAATCGTATATTTCATACTACGACGGTTATTCTCGAATTATCTTTAGGCCTTTGCCATAAGTATGCAGAATTGAAAGCGAGCGCTCGGACACTGAGCTACCACGGCTCACTTGTCGTTGTAATGATAAATGTTAAATAGTATGTGGATAAGAATAGACAGAAACATTTTATTATTTCATACTTTTCAGAGTGCAATTGTTTAGTAAAAACTTTACTTTAAACGTTTAACATTTTTATGTTTTAACTATTTTGGGGTTTTTGTGAGAACACTTGTGCCACTTTAGAATTTGTTTTTAAGTTTTATTACCCGACTACGCCGACGCCAAAAGGAGCGGTTCTGAGTTCAACTCGTATGTATGTGATTACGTATATTCACCTGTTCCCTCGTCACATTTAAACTATTAATCACATTTCAAAGTATAAGGCATCATTAGAAGGTAGTAAACCGTGATGTTCTACTAAGTTCAACAATACGCCCTCTGGAGAACAAAGTCATAAAATTGAAAAGAATTCTTTTAAAAAGCATCTCGTTAGGAAAGGACTTAGTAAGAATATTATTATTACCGAACAACGGCGAGTCAAATGTTGCATTTTAATAACCAATCAAACTAATTTAAATAACTTATAAGAAATCACATAAATACCGGTTATATGTAATGTGAATAACCGGTATTTATGTGACTATGATATGTCTATAGTGATCAGACAGTTTCGGTGAACTGAGTCAAAATATATGTCAGGCAAAATGACGGCATTTCTTAATGTATTAAACAGCACCAGAGTGGGAAGTTAACAGTGAAATAGTTGGCTATATTAGATACCAGGAGAATACTTAATGACACCGACGAATATTATGAAATAATATTTCATATATTTCAGACTTTGAAATAAGTCGAAATATTTAACAAAAATGTTTCAGAACGTTTAGCTCTGCGAACAAAAAAAAATATGCCATAATAACAATAGATAAATCCATAGAATCAAAATCGTACAGTCAAATTCCTATACAAGAATAAATACCTAGTAATGCCAACTAAACAGGAGGTATTATACTAAACAGCACCGAAATCGGCATTTAATGGCGCGTAATAATCATATATTTAAATATTAATATGGGTTTAGTAAGTGGAGCGATCAGAGTGATAAGGGACTTTATGTGGCCAGCTCAGAACAGCTTAAAGATAGAGAATAGCTAAACCCAATTCAAATACAATTTATTCAATACCTATTACCAGCAGACGATCAAGGCGCTTCTAATGATGAATATTTGGTCAAATTGTGATCAGTAGTTCAAATGTGACGACAATTGTGACGACAAATGAACATACATATCCCATACATACTGGACACATACCCATTTAACTCATAACCGATCCTTTTGGCTTCGCCGTAGTGGGGAAAAAATAATATACAGCCATCTGGGTTGTACTCAAGTGTACATTGGAACATATGTAAAAACTATTTTATTTTTAAAATCACTTAAATTTTCTTTAAATTTTTATTAGTTCATTATTTGGTAGATTTATATTTTTTTCCTAATGCTATCTGAATTTGTATATGTAAACTTTAACTTTGACAGATCATTCATTCCCGCGGGTAAGTATTTTTCTTCAAAATGAGTTTCAATTAATTTTAAATGTATAGGTACATAACCTTAATCAAGTGCTTGTCTATCGTTCTTGAAGGTCGGTATAAAGGTAAGGTAATTAATTATTAAAATTATAACTTTGTATTAGGAAGGTTAGATGATAATAAATAGCCATTAAAAACTCAATTGGTTATAAATTATGATATTAGATATTTGAAGAAAAAAATATTACCCTGTTTAGAATGAGGACACCTTATTTCAAAGCCAGTAGTAAGGTTCTAGGGAAATAAGGGAAATTGATTTATAAGTTTAATAATTGATGAAATTAATCTTAATATGCGGAGACGGGGATTAGTGTTCTCAAATATAATAAATGAGTTACGAATAGGGTCATTAGGGTTGTGTACGGTAATAGTCACTCTAGTAATCATGAGAAATTAAATATAAAAAAAATAAAGATTTTTTAAATTTAAAAATATTTATGACGTGAAACAGTTTTTCAAAACAACTATTTTATGTTATTATATTTTGCAGGTAACCAATTGAAACATTGTAATTTCTAAACTTATTTAATATGATTCTTTGTTCCTTGTTGTTAATTGTTATACCAATCGGTTTTTGAGGCTAATTAGTTTTTATTCTTTTAGCTGTGCATCCACAACTAACACTGGCAGTGGCTAAGTCGAATGAATTCCGTTCACTTATTTGAATTTCGTATTTTCTAGCTTTTATGTTTTGCATATTCTTAAACGATCACGATTTTTGCTCTCTTTTTTTATTATAGTCTACACAAATTCACTTGACCCTTCTGAATAAAAAAAATAACTGATGATCTAAATAAATGTAACGCTATTTATGTATACCTTAATTTTTTTGAACATTTTTATGAAACTAGTAGATGATGTCTTAATTGTGATAAAAGATGAAACAAACCAAGTTTGCCACATCAAGAACCTTATCTATATTACCAAATTAGGAATATTCCTTATTATTCAACTTTAGCTACGTAACTCCATACTTACGTATTACCTTCCTTTGATTTTCCTTACGTCCTCTGGAAAATATAAATATGTAACTCAACGAAATATATAAAGATATATCTATTGTCCATCAGAAGCCAATTATTATGTACCAAATATTATTAAATCTCTGATAACTTTGCTTACAGATTGCCAAGATCCCCGAATTTTGTAGGACAATTCAATTATGTGTAAAGCTTTATATTGCCATTGTCTTTGTGCCATTAATCTAATAAATACAATTATTTTGGCTTAACCTTTTAAAAAAGACATAAACGTGACATTCCGTATTACATAACGATACATTGAAAAATTCGTTGCCTTATCGGCAGAGCTGGGCGCCGGTAATCAAATGATTAACTTCGTTAATCCGTTACTAAAAATTTTAACTTCGTTAAACTTTTAAACGTTACATTTTGGATGATTTAAGGAAAGTTAAAGTTAATCGTTAATCGTTAAACCTTGATAAAAATAGCACATCATGTGTCATAGCGTAAGTACTGATATTGCGTATAAAAAACGTAATTTTTAACCGACTTAAAAAAACGAGTAGGTTCTAAGTAATACTGTATGTATTTTTGTAATGTTTCATATTTCATGTTCATTTATTTGCAATTTTACAATATACATAAATGTCATGATAAAATTTAATACAAGAAACATTGTGGGCCCTGTTAAGGCACAGCAAAACTACAACTAAATACATAATTGTCGTCTTGATGTTTAACAAAAAAAACTAAATTGTAAATAGGGACAATTAAGACAATAAGAATAAAATATAATATAAATATCCAAAAAAAATTATAAACAAAATTAAAATAGGGTAACATTATAAGTCAACCTGTGTAATAAAATAATTACAATTTAATATATGAGTTCTACGAATAATGAGAATTGTATCACAATTTAACATTTATTTGCTCTATATATTACATTAAATTTGATTGTTTTTTCTATTGATATTACATTTTGTCGTTAAAATATTCATTTAAACTATAATTACTTTTCTGTACTAAACTCTTACGCAATTCATTTTTAAATTTATGTTCAGGTTGTATCTTGTTAATATAATTTGGAAATTTATTGTATGTTTGTACATACATTGACAAAGCTCTTGTTTGAAATATAGCTAACTTAGAGCCCGAAAGTGCTAAATTATTTTTATTTTGAAGATTGCGTTGGTGACGCCTTTGATTAAGTGCTAGTGGGAATAAAAATGGGTTTTCCTTACAAACTTACACATTTATAATAGATAAATATCAGTTAGTGTTTAATTTTAAATTAACTAAAATATAATCTGCAGCTTTCCCTAGTATGTTATTTTTTTTACATTTACACCTCATACAATACCATAATTTAGCCAAGAATGGGCATACGCATAGTATGATGTTAAAGCTGTTTTAAGATCAGTAGCTTTTTTAAGTTCCCACAATGCGAATGTGAATCTCGACAATTTACTTGAAATATTTTGCACGTGAGCTACTTAATTTATATACCATAGATCCACTGTTCACTGTTAATCCTAACAGCGAGAATTCATTAACACATTGTACTTTAACATTTTGAAGTGAAAAAGAAATATGTAAAGACCGTTTTTGATATGGTCTATATTGCATTATTTTTGTTTTGTTTAAATGTAATTTTAAGTCGTGATCACTGAGCGAAATGAACACTTAACTCTGTATTTATATGTTCACTGGCATTACATGGAAATATTACTAAGATATCTTCTGGAGTCCAATTGTAGAGTTTATTTCTGTTGGGAGATCGTTTAAGCAACTATTTGCTTAAACGATAATAGCAAACAGCCCAATACACTTCCCTGAGGAATAGACATTTTTTTTTGCCGTATGGGACCTCATATGAATTATATAACCTGATTGGAAATAGTGTTCTATTTACACGTATTAAGTCTTTTATTTCAGCTACAAAACGAACCACTCATATGCTATTGTATCGTTAGCTATTCTGACACTCTATCGTTAGTCTTACTCATGTCTAACAAAATTCCAATAGCATATTTTTTTTTAATTATATTCAACGTCTCTTGGGACTTGTACATAGCTAAACTTGTCGATTTAATTTTTCAAAATCCATTTTGGCAGTCAGAAAAAAATTGTATTTTTTGCAGTAGCTTCGTTTAGATACTACAGTTTTTAATATTTTAGAAAAGGTTAGTAAAAAGGGCGGTATTTTGAGGCACTATTTTGGTCCCCTTTTTTAAATAAATCTGGTACAATACCTTTTTCTAATTACCGATAGTACAATGCCTTCTTCTAATTATATTAAATATTTAACTTTTTTTCACCAATCGTGGACTGATATTCAAAATTTTAAATTCTAAGTAGGTTTCGCAATTTTCTATGAAAATAATTCTTGTTAATTAAACAGGGCATGGGAAAAAAATATTAATTAAGAATTAAAATAATAAATTGACGTTAAAAATCCAATTATATTAAAATTACTTAGTATAGTATAGTATTAGGTAAACAATTGTACACCTTTTTGAAATTTTACCGTAACTTGTTTTTTAACCGACGTCAAATAAGGAGGAGGTTATTAATTCGACTGTATTTTTTTTGTTTGTTACTTCGAAAACTTTTTACTGAGTGAACCGATTTTAATGATTCTTTTTTATTTGAAAGCTGGGGCTTCCCATGTGGTCCCATATACTGACAAGTATATACTAT
>DWHK01000415.1:0-14229 GCA_018247855.1 Graphium androcles | reverse complement strand
ATATATAAATTTATCGGATATATATATAAATATATATATTTATAGTTAGAACCCGATGTGATTGCTTCAAAAATAGTACTTTAGCTGTTAACACTTTAGTAGCAGGTCTTTTCTTACGTTTGATAATAAAGTAAGTTTATTAAATAAATATTTAGATTAATGTCAGTATATTACCGAAATCGGCTCCACTATGCTTTTATTATTTGAAATCACTAGTTCGTAACATCAGTTTAAACATAAAAAGCAGGCCTATATATGCATGAAATTTATTTAATTTAAATTAAATGGAATAAATATGCCCAGAAAATACTTGAATAAAATAAAAGATACAGAGAAGAAGGAATAAATTGAACCGGCGTTGGTAGAATGTATTTGGCATAAATTTGGACCTAATTAGTGCGTAGCATACTTGTTATTGCTATGCACAATTTTGTAAGAATGTTGGATACAGCACGTTCCCAAAAATAAACAAATTTTTAATTTCGGTAAATAAGCAAAGTGTATCTCCCAGAAGGCTACGTTAATAGTTGGGTTTCATAATTTTAGTTCCGTAGAAGGAACGAGTTTTTAATAACATACCATGAAAACAGTACTTTTTTCGTATGTTTTTAAACAGGGTGGTTTCTAATAATTATAAGGTTCATTAATCACCTTTGGAATTAAGGCGAGATAACACAATAAGTTTTAACTACAGACACGATTTATATTTCTGATAGACATATATTTTTTTCACGTAATATTATACTTTTTGGATGATTTCATGAGCATTGCGTGACAAAGTAGCATTTAACGTTAATAACAAAAACACGGGTTTATGCGAGTAATCCACATTCACAAATAAATAATATAACAAAGTCAAAACCTACTACTTGAAGGTATTCTTAAAGTTCTTTCATATTCGCTTATTACCTATAAACTGAATGTTTAATTAAATCAATAACAAGATTTGTCTTACCACATTTTAATAAATAAACGAAACTCATCTTATTTAACTATTGAATTTTATGTGAAATTAATTCTTTAAAGGATCATTATAGCAAAAATACCTGTTTGATAATATTTTACGTAATTTTAATCTGTTTAATATGTTTTAAATTATTATACCCACTTCTGATTTTGCCATTAGTGTATTTGTTACGATTAAAATTATTGTACCTCATATTTTATTACGTACATTAATAAAGATATAAATAAATATAATATTGATAATAAAAACAAAAATTGACTTGCTGGTTGCCTGTGAATTCGTCTGTATATAATATATACCTTGAGTAGCCGTTTTAAACTGCTTTATTAGCATTAAATTTATCGGATATATATTTCCATGTAATATATTTATTCAATATTAATGATAGTATGGTGCGCATTACTTATTTACCCTTAAAGTTATTTATTAATTTATCTGCGGTTTGGGTCAAGTTAGAACTGTCGGATGTGCGAAAAGAATTCAATAGGTGACTGATACAAGAATATAAAAATCATACCATAAGCAAGCATAAGTCATATTATATAAACTCAATAAGGCAATAAATTAATTTAAAAAATGCCTCGAAATGAAATTCTCCGTAAAATTTTATAGAACTTTCCATTTTTGTTGCTTGACGTTATTAATTCTTATAAAAATGGATCCAATTATAAAGCTTGTCATTTATTTTAAACGAACTCGATCATTGTAACCACGTAAGTTCGGAAAAGGAAGATGTAAATGGAAATATTATAAAAATTAAATTTAAACGGTAAACAAAAATATTAACGATTGAGATAAAAATTACGAAAATAGGTATCTCTAAACTAGAATTTACCTCCTCATTTTTAGATTTTTCATAAAAATTCTTTTTCAATGGAATGTACACTTATTTCATACTTAATTGCAATTTTTTCAACTTGCTTTGAGAAAAAACTAATTATATGGCACAATTTTGACAAAACATTAAAGAGGGGATGGTAAGATGATGTGCCCAATTTCTAAGCCCTAGCAAACTTTTTGTCTTCGTAACCTAATTTTCTTTCCCTTTGCATTATTGTGCTGGATATATATCTGATGGAAATATTTTCGTAACTTGTCTTGTTTGTTTTTTATTCGTAGTCATTTCTTGAAAAAATGGAAATAGTGAATTATTTAATAGAATTTACATACTTCGACTACTTTGAAATGGTGTAGGTTTTATAAAACGCTATACTCAAGAGACCATATTACATTGTTTCTAAAAATAATTCAAAATCAATCTTAAACGGTCTCGAATTATCAAACTAATTATTAAATTGTAGCCTTTAACCCATTGAAGTAACAATATATTTTCAAATTAAACACTCGAAACACTATTTGCTACTGGCATTACACAAAACCGTTACTTTTAAATTATAATATATTCATTGGTAAAATATGTTACACATAGTTTTGTCAGTTTTTAATCAAGAATTATTTACTTCATATACGAGTAGTTTGATAAACAAATAAGATTATTCGAAAACAATATGTTAGCATGTGGAAAATTACGAGTTGACACTTGGCTGTAGAATGACTAGTGTATTTGAATTGTATTATATCAAGTTTAGTCTCTGGAGTGGATACAACAATAATAAATTGCTTCACACTCTTTGACTGGCATTACGCACTTAAAATCGTATTCGAATATCGTCGGTGGTGAAAGCAGAGAATTCTCGTTGGCTTCGAATTTAATTTTTTTTAATAGGAAATATTGGCAAGAAGAGCAGACGGTTCACTTGGTGTTAAGTGATTCCGTCGCCCATAGACACACAGAACATCCGAAGAGTTTGTTTTGTGTGCGTTGCTGGAAATTGAATAACATAAGTTAAAGGGTAGGACAGGTTAGGATTATATTAAGGATTTGTTGGGGAAAGGAGTGGGAAAAGAAGAGGGTAGGAATGGCCATCCGACAACCCTAAGAACCATGCATACTATATTTTATGCTGACTCTGGCTTTTTATACGATCCTTGGGGAACTTATAATCAGATTTCATCGCATGTTTGAAGAACATATTTAAAGAAATCATTACCGGAATTGTAAGATGCCACTCGAATTTCGTTATCAACGTTTCGTATTGCGTGTTTACGGGCTCTTAATAGACTGTCGACCGCATGGGTGTAATATGGTTGATATTGTCAATTAGTCGCCGGATTTTGTGAAGAAGGCGCCGGAAGCGTCCACGACAAGAAAAAAAGAACAACCCATCTTATAATGTGTAATTTCAAACTCCATTTCCTTCCCCTTCCGTAGCACAGGTTACGTTACGAGCATCAGGATTTCGGTTCGTAATAACGTTTAATTTTAAATTAATAATGTTTCAACTAGCGCTGCACATAGCAGCTTTTCGACTCCCATGCAAAGAGTTCAACAATATAAATAAAATATGGACGAACCCCAGATGTATTTCGATTTATTAGTGTTCTAATTATCTTACGATTTTAGGAAATAATTATTTATTTTTGTCGTTCCCTTTGGAAGTATCTTTCTGTTAATAAGTTGCCAGGTAATTTTCATTTTTGTGAGAAGATAAAATCTTGTTAGAAGATAAATTTATTTTAGAGCTTAAATAAATAGACTTTTCCTAAAACATACGGTACGATTACAGTACGATTGTGTTCTCAATCTTAAAATCTCGTTTGTTTTTGTGATTAACCAAAAACTTGATTGAATTCAATGTTTTTAGTTTAGTTTAGATTATTGTCCTCAATATAAACCAAATATTTTCTGGTTTAGTGTATATTTACTAGCATTCGATTCATATCCAATTATAATATCTGCGCTGGGGTATTTACGTAATTACCTTAATTCGATTTACAATAACTTAATACTTTCCAAACATTGTTCTTCCTCCTAGCCTTATTGACAAATTACTTGGGGTCGGCTTCTAATCCAACAAAATTTTACCTGAATATCAGTTTTCACACAGAGCGACTGGCATTTGACCCCCGAAACCCCAAAGGATAAACTGAAGTCGAAGGATGGATTAGTTGTCAGGATATTTGAAGGCACTGACATCCTTTAACGATTGTCAAAGGTCTTCTAGACAACCGGAACCGACTTTTTACATGCCCATCTTCAGGCAATTGGGTGATCGGCCCGTATTGCCCTAACCCAATTAAGAAACAACAACACAAAGTTATTGTCCCTCCGCGGGATTCGAACCCACGACCTCGTATGTAAAGTACGGGCCTATACCACTAGGCAACGGAGGCTTCATTCTCTACGATAATATACTGAAATTCTAAGGTGACACCTTAAAGTTCTTTACTAAACCAACATGCGGTGGAATTCAAATAACTGATTTAGATCATCTGCAGCACTCTTCCAGTTTAGCAAAAAGCTTCGGTTGTATTAGTAGAACAATTTCATCATCAGTTCTATTTCACCTGACCCATAATATACATGTACCCTACGGCCTTTAAAATTAGTCATCAGCAATGAGGTTAGTAAATAATCTTTTTTTAGATTGTGCTTTAAAGTAAAAAGAAATAAACATTGCCTTATTTAATAATTCTTTGCGTGTCGCCGAAGAAGCCTTTCTGTATAAGGACCGGGACAGCATTTCTCTTCACTCGCGTGCAAGCTTAGAAGATAGTAAGATTGTAATATTCATGTAAACGTGTACTGTGGCGTAATAAGAGTATGTTATTAAATAATTTTTAGACAAATACTGGGAACTGGTTTGTGGTCCGCATCCGGAAAGATACAGCCCTTCCCCAAAAGCTTACGTTCTATTTATAATCCTGCTTAACCACATAAACCTCGTAGTATGAACAATTTTTACATCAAATTTTTTGCGTTTGGATATCTACAGCATACAACAATATCACGTTTGGATTTATTACAGTTAAATAAAATCAAAATACAAACAACGGTCAACAAAGCGCTGAAGCGCTGTCATTCAAGCGCTGTTCATTCTATGGCGTCTCATTGAGCTAATACGAACAATATTCCATAATAGGTCGACGTAACATGTCGTCTTGCACGCATACATCCATCAGCTAATGAAAAAGGTAATTAGAAAAAGTGGAGTTGTCTTCCGACCAGCCTTATCTTGGCTCGGGGCATCGGTTTTAATTATCCACACCCGCTGCCGCCTTTTAATCACATTATACACGATTGTGGAGTAATTTGGTGATTCTTTCATATTTTCGACAAACGATAAAAAGATTTGTGTGTATTTTCCTCGCATTATTTTGTTGTGGGGAAACGGTGGTACTTGATGGCAATTGATCGTCCGTAATCAACCCTCTATCATGAGATAATGGTGACTACTAAAGCTATCCAGATTCAATGAACTGGCTGAATTTAAATATGTAAGCTCTAAATATAGCATAAACACTAATCCAGATTTTAGTCAAATGATAAAATTTAATATGTAATACATAAACACTAAATGATAACCTTAAAATGGATGAACGTGGGATAAAGTATACACAGACGTTATTAGCAGCTATTTCTATTCTACTAATTTAATTAGCGTAAAAATTCATGTTTATAATTCACATATCACAATTTGGCACGAAGCTTACATATGTTAAACAAATACTCTTATATCCCGGTCAAGCTCGTACCGACCGCGCACACGAAACCGCTGGTAGGATCGGGTATGCGATAGTCTCTTTTTGTTTGGTCATAGTTTAATACATTAGCGTTCCCAATCCGACGTGAGGTCCACACGAGGTCATTCGGCACGCCTCGCGCCGGTCTCGAAGGAGCGGGCGCGCCGTTCCTTCATTACTGGCCACCTTTGAAAAACTTAATACTGCTCTAATGACACGAGTTTGGGCGGGAACGTCACGCAATCCCATTGTCTCTTTTTTTTAACGAGCTGACGTGCGGACCGTCTTTTTCGATGCACGCCAAGATACGGCCTTTGGATTTGTGACAAACATTAATCGTAATAATTTGAACACGTTTAAATTAAAATAAACATACTATATTTTTAAAATTAGAATACGCGTTTGAGACGTTCGTTTTGAAATCGATTTCTTTTTTAAAATTTCGCTGGCTGTTATGAAAATAAAATAATAAATTCAACCGGCAGGCAGTAATTGAAAAAAAAAAACATGAATATTATTATCTACAACAACGGTTTGTCCTTGTTTTATCCTCGTTCTGTCTTGTGTTCGTGCGACCACTATCAGCGGCGGAAGTTGGCCAGCGCTGGCGCAGCCTTATCTGCCACCGGCTGAAGTCCTTAACCGGCCAATATCTAGAGATCTCTAACACAACATTATCCTTACATCTGTCATTTGTTCGCGCAAGTATCGCGGGACCAAGTAACGCTGGACGCGCGCACAACGAAGACAACAAATTGTACGCGTACTACTTGTATCGCTTTACTGTTACATTTTATTGTTTTAATTGGATGTTTTATAATGGCTTTACATTCCGTAGACGTTTATTTCAAACTAACTGTGCGTAAACTCTTCAAGGACGTATAAAGATTCCATTACAGTTTCCTTGTTTACTATGTATTGTTGAGAAGAATTTTATATTGTATATGCATACATAATATGGACGTTTTGTTAATATTAATAACACGAACTTAAAGTACGACGAAATAAAAGCCAATTATAATCTGGTAAGTATCAATGATTTAGGTTTTTTATTCTTAATCAAACGGACAAAAAAAATAAAGCTGTAGATCGCCAGTAACAATGACAGCGTAAGTTGCCATAAGAAATCACATAGAACGACAGGCGGAGTCAAAAAGGCGCGGCGTAGGCTGTACACACATGGGAAATTACCTGAGTGCCACAACTAAACGACAACTCTCTGACCCGCCCTAAGACATAATTAATTAAGGCGCGAAATGGAACACACGAAAACAAGGAAATATTTCCGTGTGTTTTTTCCACATTCTGTCTCCGCGTCACGTGTTTAAATATGGAACACTTTAATTTGGAACATTAATTTTGAATTTATTTTTTATTGGGCGTGAGGTACATTACTATTGTATAATGTCCGCTAAATCACAAAAAAATAATGTGTGAGTCGTATCTATAAATTTGATGCTTAAGCGCTTTTTATGTTTAGGTTGTGTGCTATACGATTTCTTATTTACAAATTTCGTATTTCTCAAGGTATTGATTACCTACAAGTCTTTTTATGATGACCAATAAATGACCGAACTATAATTTTCTTCTTTCCCTAATCAAATCAACTGGAAAATCGATCTCGTTATTTTTATAATTTATAATATGTACATATATATGAACATTATAAATAAAAAAAGTATAATTATGTAAAAGTATACTTTTTTTTGTACTAAGCCGATTAGACTGCCAGTAGTTATTCGGTTTAGGTTGACGTTTAAAAAACATAAAAATTCGAATTTCGAAATGGACACGTGATGAAAACTACAAAGCACGCCGAGCCGCGCGCGGCTCCATCTGTCGCGCCGCGCGTGCATTAAAATATTACGACGCCGCGCGCATTGTCAATAATTTTATAGACGGGCAAAGTAAATGGTGTCGAGTTATTGAACCGGAAATACTTACGCTCTCTACTTACTGCGGTGGCACGTGCGAAATCTTAGTAAATAAATGGCAATGCGACATACCCGCGGGAAATAAGTCGAGTGGACGCGCGAAGCAAGCATTCGGCGACAATAGCAAGCCTATCGGCGTAAAGTAATTATTGTTAGACGGTGCGGATCAGCCGTGCGGTTTACGCGGGCGGCGTGCCGGAAAACGTATTAGGTTATAAGCGATTTTATGCATCTTTTTTTTTTTCGTTTTTTTTTTCTGCGGAATGTCGCGATAGTTTACAAGGAGAAATTTTCTGTCGATGTTATCAAAGACGTAACATTCAAAGTGAAAGTCAAAATTTTTTATTTCGATTTATACTTTTTTAAGCTCTTACGAACGTCAAAAATTACCACCGTTTCGGAATCTAGACCAGCCCAGAGAAGAACCGGCAAGAAACTCTGCGGTCATGTCTTTTTTTTAAGATATAATCGTGTACGTTGCATCAGTATAATAAGTACATCATTTGAATATGTCAAGCAGCTGCCATGGTATTTGCAAGTGCAGATCATGAGTGAAATATTTCCACACATATATTGTTGCGTAGAATAGTAGTTTTTTTTAATTAGGATTGACTTTTCATTATTTCGGACACATTCATGAGATATACTTACTCGGTAGATTAAGATGAGACGACATGCAAAAGTTATATATTTTTACTTCCGGTCTCGCGGAGAAGGAGGCAGTGGGACTTCCCCGCCTAGGTCATGCAGCGGAAGCTGAGTGACTGTGCCATTTTAATAACCTTATTTATTTAAAGGTCAACTATAATTCAATGTTTGAAAATTAATATTAATAAAACAAGTAAATATCATCATATTATTCATGCGGATTTTGCTTTTCCTTGTCATATTTGCTCCAAATAGTATACTACATAAAAGCAAACATAAAAAAGAGAGCATACAATTTAAATAAATATTGATTTGATGTTTATTTTAGAAGACGAATATCGTAGAATAATACCTATATACTACACTTAGAACTTTACCCGCGAGTTTACTTTCGCATACTAAAAGTGACTCTAACGGTGTATGTATGTATTTAATGCACAAAACTGAATTAGGATAATATATAAATTTTAAGAAGTATTTAAGCTTGAGAATAAACCTTGATATATTTACGGAATATGAAATAAAAAGCACATATACTTACGTTTTATTGTTCTCCACGTATTATGCAGTAGATTAATTACTCGTGTCGGTAGGCTAAGTTAATAAGCCGAATCCAATAATCGATTTTTTATGTCTCGGAAATAGTACTAAGTCCTTTTCTGGAGCCCTGGTAACGTATATGTAAAATTTCACAAAGATCGGTTGAGAGTTTAAAACATGTGCTATAAACAAACAAACTCACTTACACGCTTACAATATTAGTTAAATTAATAACATCAGGTTGTGTTGACCATTTCCTGTTTAAAGTGCATTTTATTGCCGAATGATAGTATTAATAAAACCCGTAAAAATATACAATAGTATTCCTTTTTACTTTTCTCAAATACACTTACTTCAGTTGTTACAGACTGCGTTACCTTTCAGGTGAACATGGCTGCACATCGTTGGTCGTTGTCAGAGGTTTTCATTAAATTAAAAATTATATTCATCTTTGCCTATCTGCGTAACGTAATAAAAAGCGCAGGAATAACTCGGGATTCAGCTTTTTTTTTGTCAGTAAAGAACCTCCGTCGGAAATAACGAAGCCTTTTTGGGGGCCACTTTTAAGTAGACAGCTATTTGCGCTTAGCTCGGAAGAGGCGGACAGAGAGAAAGAGAGAGAGAGAAAAAGAAAAAAAAAAAAAACGGCAAAATAAAGTAATTTTTTTCTACATACCGAAACTGTCTCTCTCCGAACATTAATTAGCGTACTAATTCTGTAATCAAGTAGCCGTGAAACGGTCAGCAGAACTCCTAAACGGCCCACACGTCTCTTCAACCCTTTTTTTGCAGCATTAATACCGGCCATAGTTGGGGGGGTAATAAAATCTCCGCGAGCACTCAAATGAGTTGAACTTTTGAAGCGTGGGGTACAAGACAGAGGCGAGGTCAGTGAGGAGGGAGTCATTGGACAGGGCCGGATCCAGACCGGCTTTTAAACCCCCTCTATTTACATTTCATCTTTATCGAATATTTTCAATTTCTCACTTCTATACTGTTTCGAACTGTTAAACTAACTCGTCAGACTTCAAATAACGAAACTTGATGATATAATCATATATAAATGAACTAATATATCAAAAAGTACAGATACAATTTCGTTATTACGTATAATTATTACTGATTAAGTCATAAAAAAAAAAAACTGTACATAAATTAATAAGTTATAAAGATACATTGGTAGCAAATAAAGGTAACTTCTTCAAGACGGTCTATATTTTTAACTATATATAAAAAACGAGGTTTGTCAGACGTTTTGTGTTCGTTTAAATCGACTGCGGAATTAGCACCAGACACATATCCGACAATCGTCAACCGTAGACTAGGGAGGAGTGCCGTAGTCCTTTTTGCAATCACTAATCGAGTCTCTGGGACGGCCTACCTCTGGGCTTAGTCGGTACGTCGACGAAAAAAAACTTGTCGAGCACTCGTTATCTACACTGACGAATGTCCGTTCATCAAAGCTGAGTAAGACTTCGAAAATGGAAAGGAACACATATACGACATACGAAATATTCACAGCGAACGTCAAATATAAATATAACTCGCGTTCTTGAAGGACTTCTAATCTGCGGTTGTTTGTATACATAATAACTAGCTTAATAAAAATTAAAAAAAAAATTAAAGGGTGTACGAAGCTCTCACGAAGCCTAACTCGTAATAACAAAAAAGTTATCGTGAACAATTCAAAACTTCGTTTGTTTTCACTTTACAATTTTCTATCTAATATAGTCATTGATTATTGCATTTTTTTTTCACATAAAAATTACCCAACTCTTGACTCCGTTCCATCTGATTAAAAGGTTACTTGGTTGGTAATCGTTGGTTTCGCCACTGCCATTTTCCGTCGATCGTTATGTCTTCGTTTCACGCCAAACAGAGTTTTCCCGTTAGGCGATAAGTGGAATTATTCGCGAGAAAGCGACGCCTGGGCGCATGGAGGCACAGATAACCGTCTGCGACCCGCATCGCAAGCGCGGAATGTACTTACGACATTTGCAGCACTCTAGATCTAGGTAACGGCTGATATTCTCCAATAAAACGATGGCTCCTATGTAAATTATTGTATGTCACTTGAATTTGAAATTTAAATATTGAAAAATGAGAGACTAAATTTACTTGCAAATATACACATATACGTGATATTTACTATATTTACTTTACAAGTTTAAATTCATACATTAAGTAAAGGAAAACGTCTTTAAAGCTCTGTCCTGTACAGTTTGCATTTCAATCACACGATTATTTACGTAAGAGCCATCGTTAATACAATTCATAAAATTATTCGTTTATTTGTAGGAACACGCTACAGTAAATGTTAATAAGCATAAAATAAATAGTCTTCCAGTGTTTTGGTAGCATTCTAAAATTTTCGATAGCCCTCCATTGTTTAGTAATCGCTGCGCCTATACTCGTTTTTTTTTCTCCCTCCGCGCGGGCAATGAGATAATAATTCAGCCGCCGATGCCCGCCCCGAGTCCGGCCCTGCGGCGGACGGCGCAGTCTGAAAAAAAAAGTTTTTTTCACTAACTGAAGCATTAATCCGGCCCCGGTATTAGTTTACTCGCTTTTACGTTCGCCTGTGTGCGCCGCCGCGTGCACGTGTGCGCGGCGCCGTGCAACTTTCGCACAGAGTGGGCGGCCGAGTGCAGAGGCTGCATGTTCGGCCGGACAAGGCACGTATACCGAAAAAAAAAATTAAACAAAAAAAAATTACTTGTCAATCTTGATGTCAAATTCCGATCAAACAATAATAATTTAATAAAGTTTGTAGTGTAGGGTGTCGTATAGTATAAAGTAAAAAATTGTTTTTTTTTTTTTTGTAAATTTTCCCGCGCGCCCTCTGCAACCTTACGCGCTCTGTCCGCCGGTGTCGGCACATACCGGCGTACTCGAAAGCCGGACGGCGTCCACCCACCCACACATGCACCTAGCTATACACGCACACATGCACACAATCTGTACATAACGCGTAATACCTCCCCCGTATCATTTGAACGACTACGGCGCGCATCAGGTTTTAATAACCATTGTATTTGGCAACGATCGAAATGAGCGCGCGGGGAAGTCGACGCGAAATGTCTGGAAACTATTTTCCGGTGCTTTAAAAAAAAACGCCCCGCGGAACTACACGCACGGCTCATAAGCCCACTCCCCCGACTGGCCGAATTTGTTGACGCATCATTGTTCCCTAATGATTCCAAATTTGAAAAATTCGAATATAAACAAAATGCGGCGGGATTTTTTTCCATTGACTCTTTTTTTTGTAAATCCAGTGTATTAATGAAAAAAAGTATAATCGGAAAACAATTCTTCGTATGTTTTAGATTGCTTAGTAGCATTTATATTGGGAGATGAGCTAGTTTTTACAAACGATACAATACATTTTACGTAGCTTTTTGTCTTTTTCATATCATACAGCGTTAGTAATAAACAAAAATATTTTTCTGCCGGTATTTCGAATTTTACAGACTAAAGTTGATAATTGTAAAGGAAATAGATATCTATCAATATGATAATATATCTTATGTCTTACAAATTAAATTTATTGTCACTATTTTGAAGTTTTTTTGCGTTTTTACATAAACAACGGTATGAGGCCCGCATTGAACAGAATACCGTTAGAGACATCGCATTCGTGCTAATTTTTGTTACTTCAAAAAGCACATTAAATTCTTTTGATATAACAAAATTATATTCTATATTGTGGAGATTCCGATAGATTACATATGATTACAATCAACATTAGATACCGACAAAACATTGATTTTAAACACATATACTTTTATATAATTTTAAATTATTTATGAATAATAACAAATTTGTTTAATTTTTGTTATTTTATAAATCCGCACGCATATTTTGCTGGAAATACTGATATATCGCAATATAAATTACTAAGCACGTCTTTTATAATAAATTGTTATAATCTAAAAGTTTAGCATACCACGAAATGATCCCATCACGATTTTCACATACATTCGTCCCAAACCTAAAACACGTCTTGCATTATTGGCAGTGTCCTATCCAGTTGAAATAAAACTTCTTGCCATTTTAAAAAAAGAACGAAGTATTTTTTTTTCTATTTCTCCGTTGCCAGTACGACTCCCCGATGAATCCCCCTAAGATGCAAGTGTAAACGGCCAAGGTGTAAGTCAGAATTCGAGTTTCTAACAATGTGATTTCACTTTTGCACCGTTAGCGTCAACAATGGATGGAAGGAGCGAGAAAAAAAGGCAATAATCTGACCCCCTATAACATCTTATCCCGACTTTGATTTAACAGACTTGGATAAATTTAGACATGACTATAAAATATTCTCTCAATATTTTTATTAATTTATTATATTTTAACATTTTATTACATTTTTCAACAACAATTACCGTATTTATTTGGCATAATAATGTTTTAAGAGAAAATATTTTTTTAATAATAACAATGTAAATGCATGCATAAAACTAAGTATAGTATTATGATTATTCTTGGATATGAATTTTGCGGAACCCATCATATTAATGGTTGTCTATCAAGTGCTGATGAACACAGCCCTCTTATACCATCAGGTGACCAAATGGCTCAGTTGTCATTTTCTCTTGTAAAAATAAACAAATTCTTATATGGCAGTCCCCTTTCTTAATGACCTATTCTAAAACATTTGTAGCTCTGCGCCTCCCGGTTTTCACACGGGAACCCGAAGATTTCTTAAGGGGGAACGGCACAAAGTATTACGAACAAGATTTCGAGCTCCCTTTTATGTTTATGCGACGTCTTACATTATACTAGTATAATAAAAAAATGTCGATGTGAGTCAAAAATAACAATACGCCATTATATTGGCAAAATTAATAAAATTAATGACAATTATTAAATCTATTATTCAAATCTTTATAGCACTTGTAGATGCGAAATGTACATAAATATACGTATTCAATAAACGCACACCTGACTTTTATAATTAGACAGAATTTCTTAAGAAAGCGCGCAAACTTTTTTGCTTCAAATTTTACTTATTTTACATCAAATAAGTAAATGAAGCAAAACGATCCGAATATAGAATAAAAAAATAACGTAAAATAAAGTAAAGATGGAAGATAATATTGTATATAAATAAAATAATTATCGAAGAATGCAAGGACAGAAAACACTACAACTTCAATAGCACCAGCGGAAGCAATAGTTCCGGTTGCTTAGCATCATTTCATTAAGTATTTCCTATATACTTATCACGACTATTTTATATTCCTACACAATAATTACCAAGGTTTCTAAATATCACTAAGGTTTGTTGTGATTGACCACATTATAAATTTACCTAAATATAATTTTTTAAGGTTCTTTACTATTTTTAAACAAAATGTAAAGTTTAAAAAGAAATAGGTATTAGGATTTATTTTTAGGCCTAGAAATTTGTTTAAAAAGAAAAGAGAAATTTGTTTGTTTTAAAAAAAATATTATAGGAATTCGTTCATTGATTTATTAATTAAAATATTACATAATCTAACAAATAATTACTATAACATTTCTGAGACTTACGCGAATATTCGACATTTTATAGAT
>DWHK01000414.1:0-14230 GCA_018247855.1 Graphium androcles | reverse complement strand
CCACTCCATCGGCCGATGCATCCGAGTAGAAGAGAGACAGCTTATGACGTTATCACGTAAAATTATCGTCCGTAAACCGACTTTACAGACAGCCAATTTTTGTTTATAGTACATTATATTAGCTTCCGGGCCCCTACCACCTTCCATTGTTTATGTTGCTGTATTACAGTATCTTGAAATGTATTCTGTCGGCCGAATATAATGGTGGTCGACCGTCCAGAAATAATTTTTTATATCCTGGGATCAACAATTATTTTCTGGGTGTCTGTTACATATAGGAGAATAAAAGATGAAAAAACACGGGCCTCTAGACGGAGTGCGAGCATGCGTGCGTATCGCACCGCCCTTTGTAAATATTGGTGTTGGCAGAGCGAGTCGCGAGGTGTCGCGCCATTTGCGAAATTGACTGATACGTGTTACGCAACTCTAAACTAAGGAAACCATTTCAAATTGTTTTAACTAGTAGTACGACGCGAACTTGGTCGTCGCGAATTTTTTCTTTCACATTTATTTCAATACCTCTTAAACTACTTGACCGATTTTGATGCCCAACAAACTTAAAAACTGTACTAATGTTATCTGAATATATTCCAAATTTCATTTAAATTGGAGAACGTACATATATAAGAAGCGTTTACGCCCCAACTGTAATTGTAAACCTCACTCGCTTCACTCGTTCGGTCGATTAATTTATCCTCCATAGAAAATATTGTTTTATATCCATTATATTGATGCGTATCTTTTTCACCCACCTTCTCTTTATAGAATAGAATTGTTAATTGATATCTGTTTATTAACAACATAACGATCAAACATATTCATCTAACAATTCGGTTATTGACATTACGTTATATCGTTTCTGCAATACAATCAATCACCTGATTGACCACAGTTACAAATGATAAGGTTATCATCTGTAACAAGACGATTGAAATAGCGCGCGAGATGCGTGTATGCATGTATTTATTGCATCAGCTGCCGACAGTGACGTAAGAGCTGTGCGGCGCTCTGTATCGATGACGTCAGCTCGGCTCGGAGCACGAACCCGAATATAGGTCATATTCTATGCAGCCCCAAACGAACGACACTTTTATACACTTTTTTTTTTAATTTGAACAATTTCACTGCGGTAGAGCACCGCATGCGATATTACTATTCCACGTAACTGCTAGAACTCTACGTCAGGAGCTTGTCATCGCAAACACTTGTGGTGATCGTTTGTAAAGCCAATCTAAGTTGCGTGTTTGTCGCCAGAGAGGAGGAAGCGAGCCGAGGGCGGCGTCCGCGATGAAGGTGTGGGGCGCGCACGGCGAGTTCTGCGCGCGGCACCAGTGGGAGGTGATCGTGGCGACGCTGGCGCTGCTGGCGTGCGCGGCCAGCGTGGAGCGCGGCCAGGCGGCGGGGCGCGTGCAGCGCTGCGCCGGCTGGGCGCGCGCCTGCCCCGGCCTCGAGGCCGAGTACCAGGCGGCCGACGCCGTGGTCATGACCTTCGTGCGCTGCGCGGCGCTGCTCTACGCCTACTACCAGGTCTCCAACCTGCAGCGCATCGCCTCCAAGTACCTGCTCATCATAGCCGGCGTCTTCTCCACCTTCGCCAGCTTCATCTTCACATCGGCCCTCGCGAGCCTCTTCTGGAGCGAGCTGGCGAGCATCAAAGACGCGCCGTTCCTGTTTCTGCTGGTGGCGGACGTGGCCCGCGGCGCGCGCATGGCCAAAGCGGGCTGGAGCGCCGGCGACGACCAGGGCAAGCGCGTGGGCAAGGCGCTCTCGCTGCTGGGCCCCACCGCCACTCTGGACACGATGCTCGCGGTACTGCTCGTGGGCGTGGGCTCGCTCTCGGGCGTGCCCCGCCTCGAGCACCTGTGCACCTTCGCCTGCCTCGCGCTCCTTGTCGACTACCTCGTGTTCGTGACCTTCTACCCGGCGTGCCTCTCGCTTGTTGCCGACTTCGCGTCGGGCCGCAAGGAGATCGCGCCCGACGGCCTCTTTTCAGAGGCTGAGCTCAAGCCCAACCCTGTGGTACAGCGCGTCAAGATGATCATGGCCGCGGGACTACTCTGCGTCCATCTCACGAGCCGTTGGCCGTGGAGCCGCGATGGCGGTATCTTCGAAGGTTCCCTCAGCGACGACCTCAAGCCCGCCAACCAGGATAACCTGCTGTTCCACTCGTACGTCAAGTGGTTTTCGGTGAGCGCCGACTACATCGTCATAGCCACCCTGCTGTGCGCGCTCATAATCAAGTTCATATTCTTCGAGGAGCAGAAGAACTGGATAATCGACATGAACGATATGACCGTCAAAGAGGTTGTCCAGAACGAGAAGCCGGTGTTTTCTCTGGGCGAAGACGCCAAGACGGACGTGTGCACCCAGACGGAGGAGCTGCTGGAGACCGAGGAGGCCGAGTGGCCGCTGCTCTCGCCCAGCTCCTCGGCGGCCAGGCTCAACGCCAAGAAGCGCTCCATGGCCGAATGCCTCGATATATACCGCTCCGAGGGATTCTGCACCTCTCTGAGCGACGAGGAGGTCGTCATGCTGGTCGAGCAATCTCACATTCCGCTGCACAAGCTAGAGACGGTCGTGTGCGACCCTCTAAGAGGGGTGCGCCTCCGTCGCAGGGTGGTCGCCGCGAGGTTCCAGACGGAGGATGCGATCAAACAACTGTCCTACCTCAACTACGACTATAGCAAGGTGATGAACGCGTGCTGCGAGAACGTGATCGGCTACGTGGGGATCCCGGTGGGGTACGCGGGGCCGCTGGTGGTGGATGGCAAGGCGTACATGGTCCCGATGGCCACGACGGAGGGCGCGCTGGTGGCGTCCACCAACCGCGGCGCGAAGGCCATCGGCGCGCGCGGCGTCACCAGCGTGGTGGAGGACGTGGGCATGACGCGCGCGCCCGCCGTGCGCCTGCCCAACGTGGTGCGCGCGCACGAGTGCCGCCAGTGGCTGGACAACAGGGACAACTACGCGCTCGTCAAGGAGGCCTTCGACTCCACCTCGCGGTTCGCGCGCCTGCAGGAGGTGCACGTGGGCGTCGACGGCGCCACTCTGTACCTGCGCTTCCGCGCCACCACGGGCGACGCCATGGGCATGAACATGGTCTCCAAGGGCGCCGAGAACGCGCTCAAGCTGCTCAAGGAGTACTTCCCCGACATGGAGGTGATCAGCCTCTCGGGCAACTACTGCTCGGACAAGAAGGCCGCCTCCATCAACTGGGTGAAGGGGCGCGGCAAGCGGGTGGTGTGCGAGACGATCATCAGCCAGGAGAGTCTGCGCACCATCTTCAAGACGGACGCGCGCACGATCGCGCGGTGCAACAAGATCAAGAACCTGTCCGGCAGCGCCCTGGCGGGCTCGATAGGCGGCAACAACGCCCACGCGGCGAACATGGTGACGGCGGTGTTCCTGGCGACGGGGCAGGACCCCGCGCAGAACGTGACGAGCAGCAACTGCAGCACCAGCATGGAGGTGTGCGGCGACGGCGAGGAGCTGTACGTGACGTGCACCATGCCGTCGCTGGAGGTGGGCACGGTGGGCGGCGGCACGGTGCTGCCGGCGCAGGCCGCCTGCCTGCAGCTGCTGGGCGTGCGCGGCGCGGGCCCGCGGCCGGCCGAGCACTCGGCGCGCCTGGCCGCGCTCGTCTGCGCCACCGTGCTGGCCGGCGAGCTCAGCCTCATGGCGGCGCTGGTCAACTCCGACCTGGTCAAGTCGCACATGCGCCACAACCGCTCCGCCGCCAACGTGCCCGCCGCCAGGGACCCGCCCGCCGAGGGGCTCACCCTCCAGGTGCCCAAGTCATAGCGAACGCCACTCCACTGCCATTGGCTCCGGTGCGCGAGGCGTGTGACGCTATTGCAAACTAACGTACACTTCGTTTTACCTACTACGAACTTTAAATATTAGAGGTAAAAGGCACTTATTTCAGTCGTCAAAGCCAAGTCTCGAAATATCGATGGAAAATTTAAAGTAAGCATAAATTAAGATAACGTTATTTCCCACAAGCTC
Source organism: Graphium androcles (assembly GCA_018247855.1). Lineage (NCBI taxonomy): Eukaryota > Metazoa > Arthropoda > Insecta > Lepidoptera > Papilionidae > Graphium > Graphium androcles. The sequence continues at coordinate 10,225 of DWHK01000414.1, read as the reverse complement.
AATATCAACATTTTGCTAAAACGTCAAAAAAATAAATGAACATAATTATTGCGTTTGATATACCTAACACAGACTGGTCAGAGACTAAACTTGGACTTTAATTTTATTTAACGAAATAAAAAAAAACTGAAATACAAACAAAACAATCATTAGAGACCGTACCTTATGTACTAAATTGATTTTTTACTATCCATTCTTCTAGTTTTTTAATATAGCAATAACAACTCTCATGCAATTAAAGTGCATTCAAATGGCATTGAGACTGCAGATCATCTTTCTGTGCACAATAAATTTGTGTACAGAAAGATGATCACAAAAAACTTCAACTTACTTCTTCGTAAGCCGATTTTTCACAATGTACAAGTGTACGCACCCACAACCAATGCGCAAAAGTATATTTAATGCCGTACATAAAGCAAAATATTTTATAGAAATCGTTAATTGTATTTAACAAATGACACAGATTACGAAATGTCCAAAGGGCGCGAAGCTAACGCCTTGTTTTGTCGAATGTTAGGGTTAAGCCATTTTAAAATATATATTATTCAGAAATATTTTACGATTATTACAAAGTAAGTAGTTCACATCGCAGCTTGAGACAGAAGATTACGGTTATGTATGCATTATGTCCAGTTAGGACCACGGCACTTATTTTTCGTTTGTTTTTGCTTTCAACTAAAATATTAAAAATTAATTTATACCCGACACTTCATCGAAATACAAGTATTTATATTCTCAGAGAAAAACCCAATTAAAATGTTAGGGAATAAAAATGACAAATATTATAATTTAAGTTAGTGTTTATGTATAACAAAATATATTATTGACATCCGTTTACTTTGTTTAAAACCTATTAATATAAATATTCTGACAAAAAGGCGGAAGAACATAACTTTGAATTTATAATCAAACATTATAAATAATGATTCTTAAATTTTACCATTTATGGACAAACATATATTTCGACTTTATTTATTGGTATATAGATGTAAATAGTATATATTTCTCGGTAAAACTTGTTAAAAATAAGGGGATATCTAAGAATTTCTGTATATAAAAGAGAGAGTAAGATATCAGCATAGTATATATAGTATAACCTACAAAGAAAAAGACGTAACTTGTAGAAAGTTGTAATAAGGAGGGAAAAGTCATCCATAAAGTCTAAAAATTCGTGTGACGGAATTTATAAAGGCCCTGAATGTGAAAATGTCTATTGTTAACATAACCTAACCCTTAAATCCAAAATTTGTTTTAAAAATTGATTTCTGTCAAAATAAGAACCGACCGTTACTGGCAAGAACCTTGGCATTGGCACGACTGGCATCTTTCGCAAGAGGCCTCCGGCCGCTTTGCAGCGCAATCGCTTACGAAACGTGGATACACATAGCTCTGATTGCTGCGAAACGGTTTTCAAGGCAAAATGAATATGCATATCAAGCCATTATAACAAGCTATCGCTGTATAGTCTGTGACTGCATATATTTCAACAGTATTAAATTGCCGCATAAAATCACTCTAGAAATACTCTTAGGTCCAGATTTCAGTCCAGTCTGTGTTATTGTGCGTTTGTACTGAAAAACTTTAAACAACAAATTTCGAAATGCATAGCAAGTTTGTTGCTGCTTGTGTTCAGATCACTGATAATTGTCATTATTTCTGAACGAAACTTATTTTTGTTTTAAGTAATAATTAGTTATGGTATGAAATTAGGTAACCGTTGTACTGTCACAACCCGTGCCTTAATTTCAAACTACAAATGGTTTACTTGTTAATGGATCTTTAAAATAATATATTACTTTTATCAAATGTATCGAATACGTTGCCTAACAACGCGAACACAAGATCGACAGGAAATAGAGATTTTTCCATATTTTTATGGTTATGTTCCGTCAGTGCGAACCTACAGGTAATATCTTGGATTTTTCAAGCCTTGCTTCAGCTTGATGATGTCACACGCTCTCGCCTCTACAGCCGGAATTGTGTAAGATTAATTATAACTAACCCTAATTATTATTTATATAGATTAAAATAACTGAGAGTCATCTACGTCCAGGACTCGCGAACTTAATTTCGTAATAAAGGCCGGATTGACATTTGTGAATGTCCCTAGATGGGGTTTCTGCAGCGCAGCAGTAGGTACTAGGTACTTAATTATTAGTAGATTACGTAGTTTATATCGCTCGACTGTTGAATGATTGTATATTCGTCTTCCATTTTGTGTAATACTTGTTGTGGACTCCTTGTCTTAAGGCACTGCGCTTCGATTGTCTGTCGCGGAATAAGGGGTGTTGTTAAATAAATATTTTTTATATAAACTTGTGTTTTCATTCCGTTAAAAATATTCAATTCTATATGCTTTCTTGAAGCCTTGTCAACTTGACTCCGTGGACCGAAGGTTTGTAAAATAAATGCGTATGAGTTGATCCGAAATGAAATGCCCAAAAATTAAAACGATCCATGCACCAGGTGGACACTTACAGTCTCAGTTTGTCATGAGCACATATCGGCTTCTACGTAAATAATCGTATGCCACAATAATACCATTTTTACTTTTTTGCGTTTTTAAATGAACTTGATAACTACTATTAACTGTGTTAATTTGAAAGTTAAATATTGGAAAATGAGGATTTTTGCTAAATTTACTTATAAGTTTAAATTCATCCTACATTTACTGAAAGTAAAGGAAAACCTCTTTAATGCTATGTCTTGTAAAGTTTGCATTTCAATCATACGATTATATACGTAAGAGCCATCGATATGGCAATCGGTAACAGGATGTCGGTACCTATCCGAATAATCCATTCTCCGAATACAGTTATCGTTTTAAGGCGAGATGGTCAAATCCCAGTCGCTAAATGTAAAAACTGATATTCAAACAATATCTGGTTGGACTAGAAGCCAATACGAAATTATTCCGGAACATCACATAAGAAATCAACTATCTATTCGTCATCAATAATTTTCGAAGAGAAAAAAGTGGTTTCAAACATCGCCAGACACGTCTTCGTCCTGCATATTCTTCAATAGCTTAGTTGTGACGTGCTGTGTGCAATGCTACTGCTATAAAGTCGTGGGTTCGATTCTCAAGTCAGTCCAAAATATTGCATCATCTTGTAACAAACTTGTATAACTAATAAACTTCTGTGTATACTTAATATTAACCATAGCATTACGGTTATAATAAAAACTTGGACGGTCGATTTATTTATAGACAAAACTCTGCGAACTTTTGTTTGCAAGTAGACGGTTCACCTGATATTAAGTGAAGCCCATGAATACCCGCGAAATCTGGAGAGATCCAGTTGCGTTGCCACCTTTGGAGAGATGTTTAGCCATATTTCTTGAAAATAAGGCTTCGGAGATGATCGTTATTGTGTTTTGGCACAAAGACAGTGTAAAGTATAACATCACGATAGAAGACTGCAGCACAGATCATCTAATTCCATCACCATTTAACCTTATGATGTTTGATGATGTATTGTACTATGTAATCAACGCGTCATCTCAGTACGTTCCCAGTGTGTAAAGATTTAAAAAGAAATTATTCCAATGTTAATTCGCACAAGTTTTAAACACCTCCACCGACCCAGTTCCGACCGTTCAAGTTTGTAATTTAAATGCAAGAAAATACATACTTAAATTGAATCAGAGCTCAACGGACTCTTTATTAAGAAATAAAACTTTTTAAAACGGCTTAGAAATATAACGGAGGTAGTTTATAGAAGAACGAATCTTATTTAAAATGTATTTAAGAGGGCTTAGAAAAGATTATTGTCACCTGAACTATGTACATATATGTTAATATAATTAAGTTTATATTAAAGCCATATTCAAGCCTACAAAACTTTTAGAAAACAATATTTTGATAAAAAATTTCTTCCTTTACCAATTGGTATACATTACGGTTAACTTCTTTTTGACATTTAAATTTTATTTATATGTATAGAAACTATTTCTACGTGTGTCAATGTGTGTGATAAAATCTGTTCTTTTTAAATCAATCTACAATATTAGTTTTTAACTAAACAGCGTTTCATTTTGTTAATACTAACCCAAAAATATAAATCAATATTTTTTATGCATCTAAGAGATATGTAGATAACATTTTTATTAGTAACATATGGTTTTTCAAAATACCTTAATGAGTTAATGAGTGGTAGCTCAGTGTCCGAGTGGTCGCATTAATTCAGTTTATTCGAGGCGAACCTGAATTCAAACCCTGCTTTCGGCACCAATGAAATTGTAAATTTCTGAATAATAATTTTTTAGTGCTGATTAACCACGTTCTCAGCGTTGAAGGAAACATCTTGAGGAACCCTGCATATCTACAAAATATTTTCTATGAATATGATATACATATAATGATAGATGTGTGAAGATCGACAATCCACACAGGGGCTGCGTGGCGAACTATGCACTATACCCTCTGTTTAAAAGAGGCCTTTGCTCAGCAGTGGGACGTTTTCAAAATAGGCAACAGCTCAAACCCTATTACTAAGACACCGCTGTCTGTCCGTCTGTCACCAGGCTGTATCTCATGAACCGTGATAGTTAGTTTAAATTTTCACAGGTGATGTTTTTCTGTTTCCGCAGTATAAGAACAGATACAAAACAGAATAGAATAAATATTTAAGGAGGCTCACATACAACACATATCATTTTTTGCTTATTTTTGCTCGATAACGGCATCAGGTAGAAACTTGAAATATTTACAAAATATTTTATTATACAATGATACGGAAATCTTTATGTATTTAACGAATCTGACACGCACTTGGCCGATTTTTATCCTTCTAATTAGAGCCTATAAATTTAAGGAAAATCACGTATACAACATAAGTAATTTGAGAGAAGACTAGGAGTATCCATAGCAATCCAGCTTATCTAGAGTAATGCTATTAAGAGGATACATTATTATTAGAGATGATGAGAAACCGATCAATTGATTTTAAAAATTCTTCCACTTATAGAAAGCTACATTATCTGCGAGTAACATTAACTATCTATTATAACGAAATAACAACTTGAAGAGTATTGGATAAGTGATGAAATTTTTTACTCACTGTTACGTACTGAATCAATAGTCCATGTGTTTGTTGATTGTCATAAAACTTAAATATGACACTTGACAATTGTTTTTTATAAAAATTTATGGTAAAAATAAAACTGAAGTTTTTTTGTTGGTTGCTCCAACAAACTAATCTCTGCAAGTACCATTTGGTATTAGTAATGCTAGACGGATTTATGAGAAGGTTTAAACTACATATACACCTTCACACTGCGACCCTCAGGAGCCGAGTAGAAAAAACAGCTGGGAACAGCTAGTATTACCTATTATTATTGAAATCCAAGGTAGTAAATTAATTTTTAAATTCTAACACTATAAAGTTTCTAATGGATATTAATTTTGCTCACACTTCGTTATGGAGACGATTTGTTATTTTTGAATGAAATTGACAATGAAAAAAATATAGTTAAATTATGTACATATCTTATCAACATTAAATACGTGGATAAGTCATTATTACTAGGTAAATTATTAAGCTACAATCGTAGTGTAAGTTTACACCTATTTTCTGGAAATTAAAACATTTGCAAATTGAAAATTGAAAATCAATATTGAGGTTAGTTTTCAATTGTTTTCGAGTGCATTATATGCATTATAAAAATGTAGTAAAATTACAAAGCTCACTTATAAAGGGAAAGTTTAAAATGAAAAATTAAGCTTTCTCTCTTCCACTGTTGAATTCTACTAGTAAGTAGTATCTAGTTTCTGTCGGTTAAGTTATAAAAAAAATATATAAGTTATAAAAGGTAAAGATATAATGCTATATTTTAAACATAATTTCTATTTTACTTTGAATATTTATTCATGAATAACATATTATGTAATATGTCATGTAATTTCTACAACTTGAGATCAACATCAAACATATCCAAAATTATTATTAAAAAGCGTTTTTATCCCCATTTCCCGTCATTAATTCCTGATTATATACGTGACTTTAATAATATACTGCCCGATGATTTTTTTTAACATAACGTGACCAAAAAAATCCCTTGAGTGATTACAATCACCTAAAGCGATTTTCCCGACCTCATTCATATGTATTGTTCACATTCCGGTCTTTTTCTGAATGAAAATATTTTTCCGACATTCGTTCCTTACGCTAAACTTAGTTGTGTTGTCCCATTTGACGATAATCATTCCAGAACCGTCTATTGTCTCCAAATCTGAATGGCTTCTCGTTCCAAAAGTTTTGTAACACTTCTAACTTATTTAATGCTATCGTTATTATTCAGGCAAAATTGGGCCTTCCCAAATTTCTTACTCTTTAGAAAGGAGCTTATAAAATAATTTGAAAGAACCTTCTTTTAATCGTCTATTAACAACGGACATTACAAAAAGTGTTACTGCGAATATCTAATATTAATTAGTAAACTTCATTTGTGCCTGGTGCAAAAAAAATCAAACTGTTTGTTTATTTATGTAGTTTCCAATTAAACTTAATATTTAAGTTTAATTACTTAATATTCAAGTTTAATTGGAAACCACATGTTGATTATGTATGCAATAAACTAAGAGCATTTCATAGTTAATTATCATTAATGAAAGAAAAAAACAACCTTATATATAGATTGGAATGTATGAGAATATCATAAAACGCGCTAGCGGATTAAATTATAGGATATGACGTATAAAACATATTAATATTTATATTTAACAAATCAAATTAAATGACACATGAAATTAACAAGATACGGACAATCTATTTGGATATTGCAACATCAAAAATATTTATAATGAAATAAAATTCTATATTATTTGTGATGAAATTTTTAACATAGGTCTTAAATATAAGGAAAATATTAGACATCTTACGTAGTTTAATCTATTGATCGAGGTATGAAATTTCAACATACATATATGTATATGGTAATCGATAAATTTGGAAATACACTCAAATCGATTTACTAAATAAAACAAGTTAATAGTTATAATCAATGTATGTATTTGTATGTTGTTTATTTGTGAGCGAGTGATAATGGAATATAAACCGTAGGTGGTTTTTCACCCACTGAATTATAACGATTTTTTTCTCAAGAATTGCAATTGCAGAAAGAATTTTTATAATCCGGTTTCATAGTTCTACATATTTTTTCAAGATAGAAGATAGTTGGCAAGCGAAAAGACAGTACATCTGATTTTTTTTAATGGGAAATATGACGAAAGAGCAGACGATTCACCAGATATTTAACGATCCCGTCGCCCATAGACACACACAACATCCGGAGAGGCGCTTGTGCGTTGTCAGACTAAGAATTTGTCGTTGGATAGAATAGGTTCACTGGATACGACAACCCAAAAAGTCATGCATGCTTTATTTTATGCCGACTTTGGGGGGGTACTTCCTCGGGCGAACACGGCTTTAGAAGTCCAGGAAGAGGTGTAAAAGGATGTTATGATTATGCTACCATCTTTAAGTGATTTCGTTGCTCATGGAAACCCACAAATGAACAGATGTAAGTGCGTTGCCAGCCTGAGATATTGGACTAAATAGGTCATTGGGTAGGAGAGTTAGAAATATGTATAGGAATCAAAAGGGAAAGGAATGGGAAATGAAGGGTAAGACAGACCATCCCGTAACTCTTGATGTCAGTCATACTTTACTTAATAACAGTTTTGTGTGTAAGACCGCTCAACTGGGGAGGTACCACCGCCTCCCCGGCTGAGTGGCCTTGGAAAACAATGAGCTTGTTCTTCGTAATTAAACTAAAATTATATGATTTATTAAAGGATATTATCACGTTTATATTTGTTTTTAAATACCCTTCATTTCTAGACCTTTACAGAATTTATGATCACGTGACAGATTGAGGAAGTGGACCTATTAATATCACTGTTAATCCAGGCTACCGTCATTTTTAAAATTATTATTTTTGTTCCGATCGATACAGATGCTTGTAATGCTGTTTTGATGTCTTACAGGTTTTAGGTGCTGGGGCTTAATTTTATTTATTACTTTATTTACTATTACTCTTTGAATTAAAATGTTTCTGTATGTCTATAGCGTCACGAATTGTCGTTGTAATGTTCTTTTACGAGATTGTATACTTTGACTAAGAGACACGGTAGTTTACTGTTCAACTAATTTCCTCAATTCTGTGTGCTCGAAGCGTACCTGAGTTGGAGTACAAAACCCCGGTGAATGCAAAAGTAACTTACAATGATGTTCCGCAAACATCCCAACTACGGGTACCGTGTGACGATCTATGCTCTATAGACAAAGGGTGTATAAAAAAGATATTCGTCCAGCCATGGGACACATACAACACGACAATACTATAATAAATCAACACTTTGACGATGCATACTAGTTTATAATAAAATTTCTGAATTAAAAAATCAAATCCCAATGTTGAAAAACAGTTTTACAAGCTTTTAGTTTGACCTGTTCCTTTGTCTGTCCGTCGGTCTGTGAGTCTGTAATCAAATCTTTAACGTTAAATTATACCCACATTCCGACCTCTGATTGGGCCCAAATTTGGTTTACTTATGTATCTTCGGTTATAGTACAATGATATGATACCATGGAGCTAGTCTCATGATGTTGACGGAAGATAGCCATAAGAACTTCTAAACTAAACAAGATAAACCGATCAAGTTTGGGCTCGATTGATTTGTTTTGAGAAGCACTATACACCTAAATGATATCCAGGGTCTGATGATGAAGCTGGAAGGCGGCCACAACATATCTGTGATAAAACAATATAATTCGACCGAGTTTGGACTCGATTGATTCGTCTTGTTGAGCACTTTAATGTAAACTTTCTTGGCCCCAAGGTTTTTGCTGCTGATCAACCCCGTGATTCCCTATGTTTTCCTATGTTAAATTCGGTCTTCAGAAGGGTTTCAAATCCAAAAATTAGACTGTTCCAAATTAACATCCAAGAAACCCTACAATGTTGATGCTGAAATGAAATGAATCGAATGAGGAATCAGTAGTGAGGAATAGATATAAAACAACCAATATTTTATAAATCGAGCTTTTTACTTCTATACAACTACCCATATTCACCATAATATCCGTAGAGTATTTTAAAACATCACGCCTACTCTAAAATACTTACGTACTAAAAACTTAAAAAATAAATTAAAATTAAAATATATTTTTAAAAACAAGCTTTTATCTGGAACAATGAGCTAAAATATATGTTAATAAAATCTGAATAACTTAAACGTGTCTCTAATAACAGTACATTATAATAGTATCATCAAGTTTAACTGCCTTGGTAAGTTAGCAGTAGAGGCCCTTGTTTTACAACTTAAGATACTACGTACGAGTCGGCAATCAGCTTATATTAAGGAACATGTTTACATATGGAGAATTTTGAAATTTGGTGAGGTTAATTATTAAACCCTTCCTAAAGAACCGTCTGTACTAAAAGCAACGATTTAATTGAAATCCCGTAATTAACCCTTGACATTACTTGTATTTAAGGCACATGAAAACGGCCTCTGAACTTCGTTTAATTGTTATATTATTTGTATAATTAAAAGATTTTCAGTGCGAAGCAGCGATGAAATAAAATCGTCAATTAATTAATGCATTAATTAACCGTCCTTACGAAATCCATAAGATTTTAAGCTTTAAAGCAAATGCGTGATTTATTTTTTTAGTAACAGTAAATATTGTAAATGAGTATTATAAATATTGTAAATTAAGTATTTAAAATATGATAACTGGAACTATCGTTTTTTACTTTGTTTGATTACTTTAAGTAAGATTTATAGCATGAAAATGTTAATACCCATAAAATAAAAGCCATTGTTAAAAATAAATTTTCAAAGTCGATCTACAATTAGCGAAGATATCACGTAACATACATACGGGAAAAAGGCCAAGGTAAATTCTGAGTTCCCTTTTTAGAATCGGTTAAAAATATGTATAAATCATAAATTTACATCAACTCAAAAATATTTGATTATCATCAAACTACTGGACATATTTCGCCATATTATTTTTTTTAAATATAGAATTTCGCAAGTAACTATTCATCTAACTAATTAAGGGATTAAGTGATCCAATTGAACAATATCAGGATTTTGTGGTTGTCATAGAATGGCAAATGCATTGCTAGCTTTGAAGAAAGTTGGTCAACGCGCAGAACATGATGGGGACATATTTAAAATTTGAAAGGACCAAGAGAGAAAAGAGGGTAT
>DWHK01000413.1:0-14233 GCA_018247855.1 Graphium androcles | reverse complement strand
ATGTATTTTATTTACATTATTCTCATTGTAAGCGAAACATTGTGTTTTTTATGAGAAATAAAGATCTTTAAACCTAAGTGCTATAGTACAAATACGAAATTTTTTCATGGTGTTGCCAAAAAGGTGCTGCAATGGGCCCACGTTAAATATTACCATCCTCTTTTTAATCTCGTGACACGTGGTATTTTATATATTGACTGCTATTATACCGAGGTTCGTTCTGTTACGTGATAAGTATAATTTTTAATGAATTTTATCTAATTAAGAGAATAAACAAATTATTACAAAATGTTGTGTATCAAATTGAAGTGACTGTACGAACGATGAATAATAAAAAATCGCATTCACTGTTTGATTACGATTTAAGTTTATTTCATTATAATATTTAAAATAAATTTAATTAAACGGGTAACATTAATAAGCAGATTGTTACAATAGAAGAAAATTTTAGTATTTGCATAAAATAGAGACAGTTATTGAATGAAACCAAACATTTAACAAACCATCAATAAATTAAACCTAAGAAAATCCGGTAATTCATAGTAATATAAGAAGGCCAAAAAAATTGTCTGTTTATATTATAATTACGTAAGCAATTAAACAAGTAGTAAAAACTTAACCACAAAAAAATGTCAATGAAAGTAATCAATTTTGTTTTTCTACGAACACGGTAAATACTGTATAACGCAATTCATATTGAGAAATCATCAATTAGACAGTACATCATCTATTAATCGCAAGATATTTTTACTCATATTCTTCCTGGGAAAATGGCAAATGCATTTATAATCCAATTGATAGTTAAACAAATATCAAAAGAAGTAGAGCGCCGAACGAAATTTATGTATATTATTCCATGTGTATGTTAAGTGTTCTCAATAAAATTTGAAAAGAAAACAGGTGACGAATTTTTTGCGGATTTGAACTAATCATTAAATACATCTTGTACGGAAAAATTATCATTACAATAATGTCCTACTGATAGAATTTCAGTTCGGTCGAATATTTAGAAACCAGCCAACTGCAGAGATGCACTCTCTCTTCCTTTCCTCTCATATCAACCCATATTACTTAGCAACTGCAACAAAAAGTCACTACCTCCAATTTATAAAACAGAGGCCTATTCTTCAAAGACGATGACAATCCAATTATTATTTTATAATTTGTATCTCCGATTATACAATACTATTACAACTCTAATTGCGATTAACTTAACTCAGTAACTCCTTCCTCTGGGTAGAAGTGCACTAACATTTTACTTCGTATAATTAAGTGAAAAAAAATTTAAGAAAAAAAAAGTGACGCCTTTTTTGCCAATTTCGACTAATTATTAAATACATCTTTTTCAGAAAAAATATCATAATAAATCAAGGAAGTCATATTATATTCTTATATCTGAATTGTGTTAGGAATACTTTAATTTTTTATTGTCAATAATGTAAAATAAAACTGTCATAATACGACTCAAAATTTGCAATATTTAAAACCTTTGTACACGTCTGGGGAATCAATGAAAACAGATAACATCTTACTTTCGTTTACAAAAGACAAAAAAATGATTAATAGGGCTATGTTTGTACGCATATACTCGTATCATAAAATTCCGCGTTCTTTATTAGACTTTCCGTTGGATAAATTTAAGAAAAATAGGATTTACATGTGTGGGGTCAATACTGTTTATTATTAAGCAGGGAGAAACGGACTATTGTATACTTAACTTTGCAATGAATTATTTATTTAAAAAAGCAAGCGTCTATGCGAATAAAGGTATTTTGATTTTGTACCCAGTAGTTATTAAGAAATTTATTTTTGTTTTATTTTGGCGTACAGTAAATAAACCGTATTTGATATTTTGGAAGGTCAATTATTTGAGTATTTATCATCTAAATATCAAAAACGTCTAATTGTATCCTAAGAACCTCGGTCCGTACCATGATGTATTAAAAACACTTTGAAAATTTGGGGGTAATTCCTGATTATAGTAAAATGTTATCTTGTATAGACTTTAAACGTTTTATTTAGTCTAGCGAAACATTTAAACCAGAAACTGTTAACACAGTGAACGTAACATTCCGAGTTTTGGATGATGATTTATAAATTAAAATTTTATATAACAGTGAAAGAAATAGAAATATGACCTTGATCTTGACCAATATACTAATATAAAGGTTGCAACTAGTCCATTGGTCCAACCGATCGAGAGATCAAGGTACAAAACTACTGCTGTATTGTTGAAGAAAACAGTTGATTTTACTTATTCTGAGGTAAGAAAAATACTTATTTGTGTGGCAATTTTTTTTACTTCGATAAAACTAAATAACAACTTATAAGTAAGTATCTCACTTTATATTGGATAGTCAGCAGTGATGTTCTGAATATGTTGTATTTAAAATAATTAGTTGTTAATAAAATTCAATAGTGCAGCAATATAATCAATGCGAGCCAAGTGGCTTAGGTAAGTACACATAGTGCCTAGGTACAATAGGTTTCTCTACTATTTTCTTTTTGTAAATTTGTGGTAAGTGTGTGATCAATCTATTTAGTACAAGCAGAGAATACATAAATATTATTTTTTTTTAAAGTTTTGTTAAATTATAAATCGGGCCGCAGATTTTTATTACTACAGAACTGAACCTCCGATTTTTTATAATAGTGACGAGAAAATAATAAAGATTTTTAATATCGCAAACTAAGCATCAAGTGTATCATCATTTTCCTAGTGATTTATACGTTATAGTCTAATTTACTAATTTAGCCAAGAATTTGCAATTGACCAACATTTTTACGTTTCACGACCTCTAAATATGTTAAAAAAAATTTTGTTCATGCATTTATTAAAAAACATCATATATTATGAAGTAGCCTTTAAAATATTTCGTAGTATTCTTATAACAAGAAAAAAATACAAATATCTGGGTGCAGTACCGGTATCGCCAGCGACAACAAGTGCAATGTAGTCTTTTAACGATAAAGGAATAAAGGAAAAGTGATAAAGGACTTCTACAGCTGTCCCCTATTTAATATTGGCATACGAAATGATTGATAGTAACTATAGGCATCAACATCAACCTAAACATTAAACAATTGCATATCTATAGACTTAAACTGATGCCAAAGGTGCAAACGTCTACGTATGTCTTAACAGCAAGCAAGATTGTCATTAGAAATAAACAAAGCGGTTTTTATATAAAGTCTCCTTATTTATGGCCCCTCATTAATGCCTATAATCTAGTGATCATAATTAACCATTTAAAAATAATTAAAGTTACGCTAATAAAAATTTGAAAATGCTCAACTAAATTTTAAGCATACTGAGTTGCATGATTAGGGGTCGATATAACATATCTGTTAATGTCATCAATATCATAACATTACATATTGTAAACCTTCCACGGTCTGTATGTTTGTACGAACACGATAACCTCAAAAATTGCTCAACGGATTTTCGTAAGTTTCCATCAATGGGCAGAGTAATTGTGTGTAATTCAATATGTTTTCTGTAAACTGGTTGAAATATGACTATGATTGTTGAAGATTAAGGAAAACAAAAGCCGACTGAAGGCTTTGACTGAAAACGTTGTTTTATCTCTTTTAAGGAAGTTATCAATTTAATAAAGTTATCCTCAATACCAAACTGAAAGATGTTTCACGTCAACAAATAATGCACACAACGATTGTTATCGCTTTGAAAGTTTATGTTTTAGGAAACCGTGCGCTTGATTGCGCAATAGTGTGCGACCATGGGGACGCGGGGGTGCGTTCACTGTCGCGTGTCGCGTCGGTGCAGGACCGTTTCAATTTATTTAAGGCGCTTTAATCTTAATATAGGTACGATTATCCGCAACAACAAAATGTTCGTAATGTATAGCATTATTTGTCATCACACGCTCGCTCTAATTGAAAATGTGTATTAAATTATAATTTATATCGTAGAACAAACAAAAACCAAACATCAGAACGCATGTGTAAATATATTCGAGGCATTTCACTGTTTATTTAAAGAATAGCTTACTCATTATTGCGCAAACCTATCCTTCCCATCCCCACTTATCCCATGACATCATACGATCGCACACGATCGGACAATACTCTCCATTTCGTAGCTGAAATGCCACCGATGTTTAGTCGCCACTTAGTTCTTGGTCCGTGTGGATGTGTCGACACGAAAATGGTTAAAATTATTCACGTGACCGCCGTGTTCTTTCTCTTCAATATTGTCACCTCCATGGTGATTTTGGACGCTCCAAGGAACCCTTACCTCTTAGAAATTGCTGCCGCATCAACCAGGTCACGTCCCGCACGATTGAGAAGAGAATTAATTTCGGTCAACAAATGTCCCATAGGATACATAAGGATTCCTCAGATACGCCAATGTGTCTCAGCTGGCCGTGAGTACCTCAAATACAATTCTTAAAACAACTTGTAACATATAAAAACAAACAATTTGTTAAAAATAAAAACAAAACTACCTAAAATATTATGGGATCCGCGTTTGTGTTTCAAAGGCCCACGGTAACAACCATTGATGTTCTTGACTCGTTGAAACAGTTTTTAGTGTTCATACTTACTTTCTTTAGGTATAATTCAATGACTTAATCTATATTTTTATTGAGGTAGGTTGGCAAGCAAACGGACGCTTCTCGTGATGTTAAGTGATCCCGTCGCCCATGTACAAATTTAAATATCTTTATCCAATATAGAAGTGTTTACACTTAGTTATTGATTGTCAAACTAAACTGCCACCGGTTCGGAAAGTTAAGCCACTGACCTGAGAAGGGGAAGGGACTATTTTTTTTTAATTGTCATATTTACCGTACAATATATCCTTATTAAAACCAAAAAAAAAACAAACAAACAAAACAGAAAAAAGGAAAAAGAAAAACAAGTTACAAAAAGTAAGTTCGGACTGCCTGACCTACTGAGAAATAACAAGAAACTCAGTGGGGATTGTCTTTCTTCTTCTTTTTTTTTACAACTAGTTTAACAATTGCAAACCTTAAAAAGAGAGCAATTTATTTTCCAATTACTAAATACTCAATACTGACGTATTGACATATATCACAACTATATATTAACACTGAAGAGTTTCTTTTTCCTTAAACGGTTTATTCATGAAACTATTTTGGTAGTTTTGTACTAATTAATAAATGTGACTTACACTAAATGAAAATTATTTGATGTAAAAGTCAATTTCGGAAATATTGGAAAATTAAATTATAATACATTAGAGATGATGATTCAATGAACATGTTCCATGACCTTAATAGTCTACCAAACGTGTCATGAACCTTTAATTATTTTTTAATGTCGGGGTAAATAAGAATTCATTCGTTTAGAGAATCATTTGTTTCAGGTACGGAACGGACGCCGGCATATGTTAAAGAGACGCTTTAAGAAAATTCCAAAGAGTGAACTCTGTTGCTCATTATTCCTACTGTGATAGAACTGATGCAGAGAAGCTCTTATTGATGACAAAACAACAAAGATATCAATCAGTATTTAAATTATATGTAAATAGTTAGACCATAGTTCTACGTTATGACAATTCAACATTACTATCACTCAATTTCAATGGTACCAACATGGTGATTACCCATAACTATATATTTTACAATGTCTGTATATTTTAAGGGCATAAATAATATAACGCCTGAATAAAGCTAGTGGAACAAATGGTATGACACCTAAAGTTTAAAGGCAGTTTTAAAAGTTTGTTTATCCGTGCCCTTGATGATATTTTTATTTCATCTCTCATTTAGAGCTGGGGTGATTTCGCAGTATTGGAAGATAGCTAATATTTGCATAATCTTGGTCACCATTCTCTATAAAACACTTTGTATCTCATTTTGTCTACAGATATTGAGTAATACTAAAAACTTAATAACTTAAATAAACATAATTTACCAAATTATATTCGTTTTAAATTATTCTAATGCTTGTTTTATTATATGGATGTTCTTTTTAATCTTGCCACCTTGACAGATATTATAACTACTGCCTATGTGGTCTCCAATAATGACGTCGCTTCCTATGTGTTGTACCTAGGGTAAAGTGGCGCTATCTAATTTCAAAGATTTTCAATAACATTTCTGAGACTTACGCGAATATTCCACATTTTAAATTAAACAACTTTACGGATTTTATCGCAGTTTATTTTTAAATTTTCTCACCCGACGTTTCGAATCAGTACACAACAAAAGCAGTACAAAATCGTTTGAAATGGTACAGCGCAGCAGAGTGAAGAAGATATCCAAACGTGTTATGTATAATCCTTTGCACGAATCAAATCCCCTGAACTTTGATTACAAACTTTCAGATTGTTCAATCACCAGTGAACTCAATTAAGAATTTAGCAGTTACGTTTGACTACAGTAAAAATATAGTCCTCCTGACAAAATTTCGGCCACGGCGCCCAATCTACTCAAAGATCAGCCAATTGCGCAGGAGATGTTATAGTTCACAAGTGTAAGCGCAGACGAAAGTGCACTCTTTGTTCCTTTACTCTCAATGTCCGATGGGATAGATATCCGACACGGGCGATGGGAAATCAGGCGCAGGGCCGACTTTTTACATGCCCATACGACGCAAGGATCATCTTTATTTTCAGGCAATCGGAAGATCAGCCCGCCTTGCCCTAACCCAACTGGGAAATTACAACACAAATACATTGTTCCCCGCGGGATACGAACCTACGACCTCTGGTTTTTACAGCAAGGTCCTATACGACTAGGCCACTGAGGCAGTTAAGACTACAAACCCATTATTCATGTACTTGTAAATGACATGACTCTAGGTTTTATAAAAATAATTTCTGTAGACTTCAAAAATATAAAGACCATTAAAATCTTATACCAATCTTCCGTTCGAAGATCCTTACACAATTGTTGAAGCCGAAATTATATTGGTGTTGGCCTAAATAAAAATCTGGTATGTGTCACATTAATTAGACACCGGTTAGAAGTAGAGTAAAATGAAAACAATTTGGTTTTACTCTGTTCTGACAATAAAATTTTGGTATCTTATTTGAATGTTAAATAATATCTATTTAGTATATCAATGATTGTCTGAACAAAATTGATTCAAAATCTTTATTTAGTAATAGTACTGGCCTGCGTTAATAACATAGTGCTTTGTAAACCTTTTTGAGAAATTATAACATTTAATCCCTAGAAAATGAATGATTGATAAGTTGATATGATATGACAAAGAGAGATTGAGAGAACAAAGACATTACATGATATTATAATATTAGTGCGTGCAGAGATATTAAGGATAGAGATATTAAAGAGGACGAAGTTATAATGGAAGAGTCAATAAAGGATCTCAGTCGAATCGTAAGCAGTCATCATATTGCTTCTTGCTGCGGCGGGATTGCAGATATCGAGGTAGCTAAAGACTGAGTCTACCTCCCAGCTTGGCTGGGATAACTTCAATAAAAAGATCGAGAGACGCATTCGACTGGATTGTATAGTATTCAAGTAACTCCGACCATTCAAGTAATATTCAAAATATTCGCTTCGAAACTGACTTATTTTTACAATACCTTATAACATTGCGTATCCGTATCAAACGTTTTTGCTGTATTTCATTATCGTTCTTTGGTGTTAGTTACTTATGTTTGTATACCTTCTCAATAGTTTTGATTGAAACACACTGTACATTCGTAGTATTGTATAGTGTGTACAACTCGTAGTGTTAATTTGATCTTTTAAAATCAACTTCAAATAATGCGTCAAAATATGGCATTATATACCAAAATATATTTGGGCGGCATTAATTTAAGTTAACACTGACAGGTAAGTCGTCGCTTTAGGACCTGGCGACTCGCATCGGCTTCGCACGGGAGACATTAACTATATATTACTAGTGGTTCGTAGATGGCGATGTACGATGGCGTGATCTCAGATCACGCCATCGTATGATTGTGATCGAACCACCGTGGAGGGGGTTAGGCGTAATGGCGTTACGTCATTTTCAAGAAACGTAACGAAACCAGTGACTTGGTCGGCGTCACCGTTTGTCACCTGTTTCAAAATTAGTGATTTTGTAGATAATATTTGGTCTAGCGAACCGACTGTTGTTAACAGTTAGAGTTGGGGCGAAAAGCCATTTTACGTATGTATGTGTGTACATATTACATATATGTATGTTCTGCGATAACTCTTGAAATAGTGCTGCCAAATAAAATTAAATTTGCAACGTATGTAGTTAATATTCGTAAAATTTTCAAGTTCGTTGAGCATTAAAGTCGTTTAGTACTTTATTAGATGTTTTAATAAGTATGATAAAAATTCATAGCCCGCGCTCGTCCGGGGAGGTACCACCACCCTTCACAGAGCCCGCATAAAACAAAGTATGCACGGCTCTTAGGGTTGCAGGATGGCCATTCCTACCTTCTTTTCCACTCCTTTCCCCATCAAATACTTTATATAATCCTTACCCATCCTACCTATTACCGTGTTTTATCCAGTTTCCAAGGCTGGCAACGCACATGCAACTAGTCCTATGTTGTGTATGTTCATGGGCGACAGGATCACTTAACATCAGGTGAACCGTCTGCTCGCTTGCCAAACTTTCCTGCAAAAAAAAATTCAACAAATAAAATATTCCCGAGGTGTAACTTTCCGGCGAAGTACTGGTTAACCGTATTCCTATTAGAGCATAGATTTATCGTGCGTTTCTGCTAGCGATTGCTTATTTTTAAATTAAATTACGGGTAATTTGCCCGTCGCACCCCACGATACTTGATTGCTTGAATATCGTCAACTATTTGGGATTGACGAGGCGCCATAACTTTGTCTAAAATGAAAAAATACTTCTACTTATTACCCGTTGCATACAGTTTTACTCGAAATTTATACAAGTTTTAATTTTATAGACGGTAAAATAGATATTCGTACAATACCCAAAACTTAGTTCTTTTTATTCTTCTCGGCTTGCAAGTGGTGGATCAATATGAAAAATATAATAAACTATGAAAACTGCATTCAGACAAACAGACTGAAATTCTAAAAAGAAATTGTTTTGGTGTTATATATTGCTAACTATTGCTGTTATAAAGACGGCTAACATTAAGATTTTTATAAATGTCTTATATAGACAGACATCGGCAAGTTACAATTTTGGTATTTTTATAGATATATAAATGTTTAAATAAATGAACAACTAACGTATCATTATTTCATTAGACGTAAATTAGAGTTGCCATATAACTTTTCAAATATCTCATTCAAATGGGTCTGGAATGTATGTATGCTCTGTTGTTTAAAAATATTTGGAATTGGTTAACCGGCTCTTGTGTTCCTGTATTATTTTTTGTTCACTAAAATTATTGATATAATTAAACATTTACATAATTAAATTAAACATAGGCATTATTAAACATTACCAGATATTCTCTCAGACTTTTTTGTAATAGTCGATAACATCGTAAACTTTTACGTATACCTCGGGTTCGCAGATAAGTACATTAAGGCGCACGGATAAGAATAGAGGGCAAATTTAAAAATATTTGAGCCATATGTAATATATTTACAAGGCAGTTAATTTTATGACCTGGAACAGCTATAGACTATATCAAATTGGTTTTGAACAGTGAGTTTGCTGTGTACAAAAATAGCTTTAAAATTTTAACCATAAAATATACATGTGAATATAGGAATCAGAGAAACAGAGAAAGTTTACAACAATATGTCTCCAATCCAAAAAATATTTTTAACGACAGTAGTAAGTAAAAATATTATTTTAATACAACCAGAAGGTGCCCGTAGAGGTATTTTAATTTTAAATCTTAAGGACTTGAATGTCCCTCTTGCCAGTGGCGTAGCTAGGCGTGGACGAAATGGGCCGTGGCATCGCGCTTACAGGGCCTCGCGCGAGACCCGTTGTGACTTGGACTTAAGAGATTTTAAAACTGAACATTATAAACTCAAAACAGTACGACAGAATATTTATAACAATCATGCATAATATGCTATACTTATAATATTTATACTAAAGTGTTATGTCGGTTTAAAAAACCTATTCAGTTGCACATGAAACATTGTGAACAATGAGAAATTCTGGTCTGAGGCACTCCAACGCCAGCTTCTAGCATTTGATAGCATGGGACAGTGCGAATCGTTAAAGACCAAGTTTTTTCAGATAAGCTTTATAGCTCACAATTTATACTTTGCGGGTCTTCGCTTTGCATCTTTATCGCTACGCGTTTTTACAGATACACCGCGATAACTAACAAAATACCATCGCTACAACTTCGATTGTTAGAAGTCCTGGATCATGCGCTTTCACCCGCCGACTTTTCTTGCTTTGCACAACTTATCTATGGATTCTTTTGCGCAAATGATGTGTAGGAACTAATATAAAGGACCCTCAATCACAGAGTCTATTCTAAACTGAAAGGTCGCCAATTCTTATACTGCAAGTCCACGGGTGGTGATGATATCTTGCCATCAAGTAAGCTTGCTCGTTTTTTTATTTGAAAACGGAGGGTATTTTGTACTAAAAAATTTTGCAATGTAAAAAAATGTAAGAATTATTCTTAAAATTTCTTGCAACATACCTCATTGCAAATCTATTAAAAAGCGGTCAGGGTAGCTAAGTCTATTTGGTCTTAGGTCAGCAGATCAAGCTGATTGGAAATTGGATTGGATTGGAAAGCTGCTTTGCGTTCGGACAAATAGAAAAACTGGTATTGAAATGCTCTAGTACAAATACAGCATTTATTATATTCCATAGTTGCTGTAGTGGCAATAATTGGGCCACCTTAAATACTACCTTCTTATTTTTAAAGACAAGGGGGCTAACGTCCATAGCGGCCTATGGTTAGTAATCACCATCGCTTCTAGACTCGCCCAAAAGAGTTACAAGAGCATTGCCGAGATCGTTAACACAAAAATAGGTCAAATTGCTTCCCAATGGTCAATAAGTCATATTGGTCTGGAAATACGACTGCCGAGACATTCCACAAAGGTGTCGTGCGTAGGATGAAAGAACATCGGATTTGCACGCCATGAAAAAAGGGAGTCACTGACGCATCTTAGTCCATGGTACGCCACTGCTTCTGACAAATATTAAATAAAACTCTTTTTAACGATTACTTGAAACATTAGATCATTGAATGTAATAAAACGATAAATAAAAAACATTTCATTATTTAATAAAACTGCATTGCACATTTTATCGTGTAGAAGTATATTTTCATATTGCTAACGTTAAAAAAAATTATATAAAGAATAATTTCAAATAATATAATTTATAGTCGACATTTGATTATATTTGATAATCAAGAGACAAGGACTGGTATTGTTTTTATGTGCTTCGCTAGTGAGCAATAAAGTGAAGAAGTTATTATAGCCATTAGTTTTATACCTTTTTACAAATCGGTTGGAAAGTTAACGTATTGAAATTGTGAATTCCAAAATATTTGACACTAAAAATATACATCGGCAGTGCTACATTGGGTATTTGAAATAGATTTACCCAATCTCCAACTAACCAATCATTACCTACATAGGTAATTATTGGTTAAAATCATGTTTAATTTCAAAAGCAAAAAGTATTTTCAAATGAAGCCATGAAGCCTTTTAGGCCCCAAAAGCTTTTGAATAAAATACATGTTGGTAAAAGGCTATATATTCAAAGACTTGAAAAAATATTTAAAACAGCCGACGACATCGAACCCTTTTGCGTCGTGTTTTAAACAAGAATACGATGGAATACGAGCTGAAGCTTGCATTAGCTTTCTAGTAAAAATGATTAAGACTATAATCGGTTGCTGCTACAAACAAACGTGCGATGGCTCCCGAAAGATGTGAATTTATTTTTCAACGTACTTAATAAAATTAAACGCTACTCTTATTATAAGATTAAAGTCTTGTGTTACAAGGACATTTTAGAAACATAAGTAACACATACAAACACCCAGATCCGAAACAACTATTTGTAGGTCTTTTGCTCCAGGTAGGAATCGAACTCACGACGACGTCACAGCCAACGTCTTAACAACTGCGCTAAGCGGTCATACGAATGGTATTTAACTTGGATATTCTTGAAAACAGAGACGTTAAACTGCGCGAAAACGTGCTTTTTTCACAGACTATTTTAAAGTATTTAATGACGTTAATTTACAATTGCGTTGTAATTGACGTTAATTTGCAAAAAAAAACGTCATAGTAGCTTTTGTTGAGAAACTTCTATAAAAACGAAATCTAGGAAGAAGTGAATAAAGCATACCGACTTTCCGACATAATCAGTATTTTCGTTAAATCATGAAGATTTACTTACTTACTTTAGAAATGGAGTTACAGTGATAGCTGGCTGCATTGGTTAACATTAGAAATAAGGCTTAAAAAGTTCTTCAAAGGTAAATTACACTACTTTACATAATGCCGTAAATCTTACGTAATATTGTTATATATTAACTTTACCAGTTATATATTTATTACAGTAGGAAAGTTGACAACTAATTGCAGTACAATTCGTATCGTTATAACTGCAGTTACAAAATGTCCCCAATACGTCACCAATTTTTAACCATTCTCATTTAAACTATTTGACGACCCTATGCACGCACACGCGAAAAAGAAATTGACGTAAGGCGAGTGTGAAAGGAGAAGTGTTTGCAAGGGCTGTATATTCTAAACAAATTGTAACGTTACGGTATGTTTAAAACGCATATTATTTTTAATCCTATAACATATTAGTATTATAAAATCATTTCACTGCGTTGCGCGTGTGCTGCTTTTTTTGTTGTCAAAGCTTACTATAGACTCAAATGAATATAGTATTTGCTTTAATATAACGCTTGGTTAACTATATTTAAATAGGTGGCGTTATGTTTATATTCAATCTTAGACTATACAACAGCAGCTGGCACTGTTACAGATACTAAAATAAAAAAAAGACTGTTGTTTTTGTTCCCTATTAGTACAAGACTCAGTTTTGATGGTCTAAGAATAAAGATCTATAGAAAATGGTGAAGTCTAGTTTGATCGTGTTAACTGTAGGTATGAGCCTTATAGTACTGTGAACGGAAATTTTCCAAAACTTAGGAAATAAAACAGCTATTCAATATTACGTAACTATAAAAAAAAACCATATAGAATTTTACTTTAC
This sequence comes from Graphium androcles, assembly GCA_018247855.1. Classification (NCBI taxonomy): domain Eukaryota; kingdom Metazoa; phylum Arthropoda; class Insecta; order Lepidoptera; family Papilionidae; genus Graphium; species Graphium androcles. The sequence goes on along the minus strand of DWHK01000413.1, from coordinate 1,117 downwards.
TATGTTGATTGGGAGTTTTGCCCATTTTTTCTGTTAACATTTATGAAACAACAAACATATTAAGATTTGAACAAATGTCGTTTTGTCATAGAAAGGGGCCTACAAAAGATGTTCTAAAAATGTTCATCCTTCATTTGGAAGATTGTAGTAACCGGGGCTATCATCACTTTTAATGCGGTCGACATCTCAGAAGCAATAAAACTATATAGTGAACAAATATGACAGTCAGCACGTGGAACGTTATTTATCGATATTGCAACTCCTACCCTGAACGCAAAACCGTCATTGTCGCTTTAAAAAAATTAAAGAAATACGGTACCCTCTCATGTATTATATGAAGCCTCTTTAGGCAAGTAAATATACGACGGTTATGAGAGGTATACATTGTTATGTCAACAATTTGTTCGTATGTGAGAAAAGGAGCGAATCCCGAATGATTTAAGGTGTCCCGAATCAGTGCCCTTTACAAGAATAAGAGTGGTTTTTCCACGTGCAACTCCTACCGTTTAGGGTTCTTTTAAATCACCTACAGATCTCTTATTTATTCAGAAAGACTTTGCCTGTAACCTGGACTCAGACTCCTGCATGATATCATACAGTGCTGTGTCGCCATAGATCTGAAAGAACGAAGGCGAACAGTCGGAGTTCTTCCTCGTCATCTGTGGAGTTAAGCAAGGGTGTGTTCTAGCCCTCTCTCTATTTGTTGTATACTTTTCGGTGATGGTCAAGGAAGTCTTGAAACGAGTTTCTGAAGATGTTGTAGTGTAGCTATATACGGCATTTGGTCATTAGGTCGCCATGGCCGAAATCGGTCGGGGATCATCGTCATTTAGGTCCTTGATTTACAAATGGAGGTCCTGAGTTCGAATCCTGCGGGGAAAGGAGACCGACGACTTTGTATAGTACTATCGTAGTTGTGTTTTTGTGTTTAGAAATATGGGCTAGTTACCCAATTACCTGAAAATAAAGATAATGTGTCGGATGGGTACGTAAACAGTAAACACACAGTTCAACACGTGAAAGTCAAAAAAGCCTGATTTTAAGTGATCCCGTCGCCCATAGACATACACAACATCCGAAGAGTTGCGTATGCGTTGCCAGCCCTGGAAATTAGAGA
>DWHK01000412.1:0-14237 GCA_018247855.1 Graphium androcles | reverse complement strand
ATTCGTACCAAAGATAAATATTTACTTACAACAGAGAATTCAGTATACTACTATATAAAACTGTTTTGAAAATAATTAATAGCAGAAATTTGACCAAATAAGATTTGAAATATTCTACTAAAATATATCATATTTACTACATGTATTTATTTGGGTTATATATATACGCAATACTACGTGTCAAATCCGCCGACAGAGTAACAGGGCTTTTGCCGGCAAAGTAGAGATTCACGATTTTATCATCTGCGCATAATATGGTCACGTGTTTTCGACTTTAATTCGCTTGCGTCGTGTTGCTATTATCAATTAATTATGACACACCCATGTTATTCGTGCCGAAATAAAACTTTGGATGTAGTTGATTCGGTGTTGGGTGTATAATTATAAATTACTTTTAGGCTCTCCTCGTAACGATTGCAGCGGTTCAAGCCTAGGTTCGATCTTCAGTGGCAAGGGCCATTAGTCACGACCGCTTGCAAAAAAATCTTAGTAGTAAGAAAAATCTTATATCGTAAAAAAATTTTATATGCTAGTGAAAAATAACTGAAGATAATTTGAATCAAATTACACGCATCTGCAAAATTTCATTACCGCGCGAATTCCTCTGCATATAATTTAACAGACTTTTACTAGTTTCACTTATTTTGTCTATGTATGTATGGAACACTCTTTGAACGTAATTTTTAGCAACTACAATCTTTACCAACTCTGTAGTGATTCAGTAAATGTACCTAGGTTAGGCACATTTACGTATTTTGTTGTCGTGTTTATACGCATTTGCGCATAAATTTCGTGAACCACAAGGTTGTATCGTTTCAGACGCAATTTCCATGTATCAATTTTATGACAGTCAACAAGCTCGTTGCATGATGACTTTAAACATGTGACGGATTTACATAATGAAAAGTTTGAATCATATAATTTTGGACACCCTGTTTTACTCCCTTCAAGTTCTTTTTTTAGGATTTATCGAAGTTGGTTTAGTGATTTAGGCGTGATAACACAGCCAGAATTATATATAAAACCGATCAAGTGCTAGTTGGATTAACACGTGAATGGTTACCGTACAATATTATTATTTAAAAATTCGGTTTCAAAGATGCAGCCCTGTGACAGACGAACAGCGCAGGCTTGGTTACAGAATCTCGTTGGAAACCTTTAGGTCCGGAACAAAGAATTGTTCTATCTACCGCGTTTAGAATTATTGAATTGATTAAAAGAAAGTTGTTGACTGTCACAAAAAAAAGCGTTGAGACCGAAATAGTGTTCTGGTTCATTCTAGTCAGATGTAAAGTGTCGATGATTAATTAAATTACATTTCTATACGTTTATCATTGACAATTTAATTTCTTATGTGTTTGAACAATAAAAGTGACATTCGGTGAATTAAACAAGTCACTTATAGATGATATACGTAGTTGCCAAGTATTACTGATCAAACGATTTCAATTATTTAACTTTTAATTATTTTAAGACAATAACGCTGAAAATATTTTTTTAACTACGCTAATCTACGGTCATTATCATTAGAGGTATATCAGCCAGAATCCATTGGAATAGAAGAATTCTTTTTGTATATGATAGCAACATCCGTAAGGAATAGCGACCGGAGAGAGATCAGGCGCTGGACCTATTTATTATATGCCCATGCGACACATGGATCATCTTAATTATCGGGCAATCGTGTGATCGGCCTGTATTGTCCTATTTTTCAGAATTATTAAAATAAATAAATTTGAAAATTTTCAGAAATAACTGTCAGATCTAGAGCCCATGATGTCCAAGAAGATTGGAAACCATCATTTCTGTCGAACGAAGAATTCACCTACTTGGTCTTGGAGGCCTTGGAAGGTTTCATAATGGTTTTCTCAGCTTCAGGCCGAATTTACTATGTCTCAGAAAGCGTCACGTCGTTATTGGGACACAATCCGGTAAATTGGTCTTTTTTATTTCGCTCCATTGATTTATGTGCTGTAAATTTAAGTTTATTTTTTGTTTATGTTATGTTTTCTATTTTAGTACGACCTGGTGAACAAAAGCATTTTCGATTTGGCATTCGAAGAGGACCGACCTAACTTATATAATCTTCTACAGAATCCATCAGCCGCCAATGATCCCACACAACCTTTTAATAGAGGTACGTTTTAAGAAATTAGAAATATAAATCTAGAAGGTACTATATGTTTATTGTGAATAATACGATTTGAAACGTCTTGTTTTTAAAACCGTTATGTGCGTGTGCAGTCTAAGTTATTGTTCGGTAAGAGGTTTAGCTAATGCTACCAAAATAAATTTAATGGCTAAAAAGGCCTTTATGATGAATTATTTCACTTTAAAAGATTTTTCTTAAAAAAAATTAGGCAGAATTTCGATGTGTGAACTAATTCTAAATGTATTACTATGCGTGTTCATATAAGAAAATTATATTTAACAGTATGTTGTTGTCTTGAAAATAAATTTTTAGTTAATCACAAATCAGTTTGTGCAAGCAAGCAAGCATCAGCTTAAACGTCACCAAAAAATTATTAACATTTAATTCTGCATTAGCGTATGTTTTTACATTTTATAACACTATAGTTTTACTTCGATTTTTGCGGTATATTTATTATTTAACTAAATATTGCACGCGGTGTCGCTTGCGTTAGTATACATTTACCTTTTAAGGGTGAATGGACAGACCTGAATTTGTTCGTTTCTTTCTTCTTCTTTAGCGTTCTTCGTCGCTGAATCGTTTTTAGACGGTAGAGCATATTATCATTTTTTATATAGCTCTCGCTGCACTTCTACTTTCTCTATAAAACAGTGCCTATGATAACTCAGAAACAGTTTTCTGTGAGATCTTAGATTTTTTGGGATGCAGCTTCTTTGTCCTTATTTATAACCCATAGATGTTATAGTTTCAGTAGGCTAAGTGATTACGCCAACGACCGTCGAAAACTTATTTTGTTTTTCCTCGAAAACACTTCCTTTTATTCTGGACGAATGGTGCTCTCCTTTTCTGTTTCATTTTTTGTATCGTGGACAACGTGTTTGCAAAATTATAAAATCTCGGTCAAAATGTTTAGCTGTGAAAGCGTTGAAAACAAACTAACTCGCTTTAGTATTAACATATATATCAGTTAGGGTTGTGTTACATTCGTCAAACAAACAACTGTAAACAATTATATTTTCTAATTCAATTGTATTTTTAAAAATAATTTGGAATAAATATTCATGCTGCTTTCACGGATCTATTCAGTAGTAGTCAGACTATTTTAGTCTGCTAGTTCCAAGAAGATCGGGGAAAAATCAATTCCCCGTATTCGAATCTACGACCTCCAGTTTGTTTAGAGCCGGCCGAGGCTATATAAAAGCTAAGAAAGCAGTTTAAATATTTATTGATAGGACCTTACAATTAGGGCAAAAGGCTGACTTATTGCTTATAGGCATTCTCTACCAGTCAACTTACGACGTGGTGAAATTTATTTGGTAGGTGCGACAGAAATGAAAGTTAATTATATAAAGGTGAACAGTTAAATAAAAAGTTAACAAAAAAAATCAACACACAAAAGATATATAATGTAAACAAATATAAACGTACATATTTAATAAATATATAAAAACTTAGATTTATAAATTCGTACATAAATTAATACTTATGTACATATTATACATACGTATACACAAATAATAAAATAATTTTGTCGGTGATGAGTATAAATAAAAACTACATTAATTAATATTTGAATCTTTCTACAATGCTCAAGCAAGATAAAAATTATAAACCTTGTTTATTTTGGTTAAAGTGTTCAGCGATTTTTTTGTATATATATTTCACTATACTGTCCTTACTGTGAGATCTACGTCGTATGTTGCATGGTCGTTTATATTACATATATGTAGACACCAAGATATGAAACAATTATCTGTAGATGATACCAATATATGTTCTGGATGGGAATCGAACCTGCCACCCGTGACTCAGAATTGCGCAAACCAATCATATATTATTACAGGTAAAATGTCTACAAATTTTTGCTTTGTATCTCCATATAGCTTTTCAATGCTGCTAATAAGCCCCCGGCGGCACGTGTCACGTGCCTGAGTAACAATATTTCAAAACGGTTTGCGCCGGGCGGTAAGTTTCGGGTCGAAGCGCTTGCGAGTTGGCGAAAGTTTCGAAAGCGGATTTTTCAACGAAGCCATGTCGACCAAGCAATGAAATTAAGGCTGTCGTTTTGTTATGAATTTAACTTATTGTGGCAAAAATTGCGAAAGAACTTGCTCGATTTGCTAAAGCAAATATTTTGAAGTTCAGCGCGAACGGTATTTAATAGGTGATATGATCAATGCTAAGGCGTTTATTGTTATTATGTTTTTACACTATTTAGACCCAAATTTCATATTTATTAAAATAAATATTTATGAGTATATCTTGGTATGTATTTTGTATGTATGTTAATATGCATTACGTTTATATGTCTGATGTTATTCTCCTTACTGTATATGCTTGTGTACAATAAACATATAGAAGACTGGGACAACAACAAAGCGAATACATATAATATTGTTCCATATGTATAATTTATCACATAAAAACCGGCTCTAAAATGGAGCAAAAACGTGAGATACGGTTAAACAATGTTATAAGGAAGTATGAGAATTAGTCAGGTTTTGGTGATATTTTGTAATTTACGAGTAACTTAGCGTAATCCTTTGTTTTTCTTTTGACATATTTGTAATTGAAGTAGACTGTATATACAATATGGTGTATTAATTTAGCTCAAGCGCCTGCTGCGCTGCACCTACCTAATATCCTCTGTATCACTTTTATTAACTAAGGAATAATGTCTTTGGCATTATGTCCGCCTTTGTACATAAATTTGTGCATATCGATTAAATAAAAAAAAATATTTTATTAATAATTGAACTGGTAAAGCGCTAAAGTTTCTACTGCGATCATTAAATATTTTTAATAGTTAAGCGTGCAGAACCATTGTTTAATTAAATGATCTTGAATTTAGTGTGACAATTATGAATAAATATTTCCTATCAATTGCCTAGTTTTAAATTGCTTTTAATGTCGTAGATAACGAAATCAGGTTCCAGTGCCATCTGCGTCGCAGCACCTTGGACTTCAGAGATGAGACCACGTATGAGCTCATCCAGTTCAATGGACATTTCCGTAAGTATTCTTGTTTATAGGGATTGGTTGGCAAGCGAGAAGACGATACCGTCGCTCATGGACACACACAATATCCTAAGAGTTTCTTGTGCGTTACCAGCCTTGGAAATTGGATAAAACAGGTTAAAGGTCAGGATGTCAGGACTATATTAGAGATGGGTGGGGAAAGGAGTAAAAAAAGAAGAGGGTAGGAATGGCCATCCGGCAACGCTAAGAGTCATGCATACTTTATTTTGTCCTGGTTCAGGCGGGCTCGGGCGAGAGCGGCCGTAGGAGTGCAGCAAAAGCTGTTGGAATTTAGCAATTGTGCCAGAACTGTTTCATATTTTCAAGCGCTTTAAGATTATTCAATAGAAATCTCTTCGCAAAAATATATACGCAATGAATATATATCACACTAAACATAACATTTTTTATTACATTATTGTTAGTATTGTGACGTTTTCAATATTAAGATAACTGAAGTATACTGGGGAGAAATTCGGTATTGCTTTTTTTAATGATGTAACCATAATCGTTAATGTAAATAACTATATATCTTTCTGATTAGGGATTAATTTAGTTTCAAAATCGGTAAGTTCATTAATCATTAAATGAAAGAATATGATTAATCGACAGACATCTGTAACTCAAATAAGTGAGACTTAAGTAAGCCGCCTTTAGATAAGGGGTTGATTTAAGTTTATTTTATACACACACATATATATATAAATATATGACTTTACCAGTCTTTAAGTGTAAATAAGTAAGTTAAGTGTAAGTAGGTAGGTTTATCCATAAGTACATGACTGTATTAGTTTTTTCTGTACCATGTTCGTACACACGTGTATTCACAAATAAACAGATTTCATGAATCACTTGTTTTCGTAGATAAATATAGCCTTTCAATCTGGTTTCTAAATGCCAAACAGTCTGGAATCGTAAGAAAAAATACAGTAAAAGCCGACCAAGCGCGAGTCTGGAAATCGCACCGAGCATACCTACATATTTCTATGTATCTTAGCACCGAGAATACCTACATATTTCTAAGTATCTAACGAGTACATAAACTTGATTAACATACATATGTCGCGATTTATTTTTAAAATGTAAACAAATTTGAAGTCACAAAAAAATATTTTTTATATTGTACCTCGTTTTCCCACGGTATCAGTCGCGTAGAAAGGCATTAATTTTTTATTCTAAATATTTATTATTAAAACAAATTTTTGAAATCGGACAAACAATTTGAAAGACGGTAGATATATTAAAGATTAAAATAATTAAATAATTTGTTACCATCTTATTGAGCTTTATTTCTCACATATTTTTAATTAAGTCAACAATTTATTGTTGTTATGAAAATATATCAGAGGAACCGACAAACTCAATATCACATAACGAAAATTTGTATGTTTTGTTGTTTGTACTTTGTAACAACAAACAGATGAATGGATTTTATTATCATTATCGGTATTTAACATATAAAATAGATTTTGGATAATTCTAAAAAAATCACGCAGGTGAAATAGCGGGCAGTCACGGCAGGCTTGTCACTTTTAAAAAAATATTTGTATGTACAAGATTCTAATTATAAATTTACGGTTTAATGACAATTGCCAATTTTTGCTATGAGATATTGTTTTTTTGCCAAAACACGTAATTCCAGGTTAACAAAAAATATCCCATAGGTTTTGGTACACCTTAGAATTATCTTTTAATTACGTTAACTTAAAGTTAGATTTTCTCGTAGCCCCAAGTGCAGAACTGAGTTATGTTATAAGGGTCAAAAATTAAAGAAATACTTGGCTGTCCTGGCTAAAGTTCGGTAACTACCCAATTGTTCGACGATATGAAGTTGAACTTATGTATGATATTACTAGTTAGGTAATTGTTTTTTGTGTCGACATTAATTTCGTGAATTTTTTAAATGTATTGGAATAAATAAAACAACGGAGTAATAGACATTAAAAATAAATAAAAATAATGGTGGTAGATAACAGCATCTTCGCTTGACAGGGGCGGTACTACACCTAATGCCAGCACAATTTAAAGTTGTGAAATTGGCGGATGGCCATCCCTACACTCTCCTTTTTTCTCCTCTCCCAATACTCTATTACTTAACCTTTCTTGCCCTAGGACCTTTTCCATCCAGTGCTGACAATGCACCGGCAACACTTTGCGCGTGGAAGGTGTTTATTAATGTCGGAGTCACATAACATCAAGTGAACCGTCTACTTTTTTAACATCCTTTTTCTTTATAAGAAAATAATACTGTGTGTAGCTAATGTGTTTACAAAAGCAAAGTGCGAATCAAACTAGCGCACCGTGGGTTCCGTACATAACAAATTTGTAATGTTACTTTAAATACCATCGACTTATTAAATGCTTTATTATTTTCTTAAATAACTTCTAATTTATTTATTTTAAAGTTATAAAAAAATATTAGAGATCACGACAAGCCCTTTCTTTCATTTGTTACATCACATGATATAGTCTGCGAATTTTTTATTTTATTTTATAATTTACCCCCACGTTCAAGTCGGTGTTTAGTTCACCGACTTACATGTTTATAAGATATCTCTCTCTCTATATATAACTCAATCGGTCCAGTGGTTTTGGAAAAAATGGCTGTGACAGACGGTCAGCACAGACAACCGAGTGATACTATAAGTTTTCCGTTTTTTCCCTTTCAAGTACGGAATCCCAAAACAGAAAGCAATCTAAAATCAATATATTTGTATTCGCGTAGCCGCTAGCGCGTTCTTATAAAATATCAAACTTTTACATTGTCATAGTATAAATGTTTATAAGAAAGTTACGAATAACTCGGGTGCGCAGAGGTTGCTAAAAAGAGCGGGTAAGAAATAGCAGTTGTTTTAAAATATTTGTTTGCAAATCTGATATACAATAAAGTGGTTTTCCACCTGTCTAAGTATTAACAGCAAGTCTAATATAGACCATGACATTTTATTATATTTACTTACATCTTGCTTCCTAAATTATGTCTTCTTCTTTCTGTGACAACCATGGATTAAATACAAATCCACGGTTGTCACGGCTCCTTAAGTAGTAATGTATTTATTCGGACAAATAAAATATTAAAAAGGGTATTTTTAACTTTTTATTCAAATGAATCATAATGTAGGCTTAATATTGACTGCGGAGTTTTATTATACCTAGTCAGATCATAAATTCTGTCAAAAACTTTTAATGTAATTAATGATACACTTTTTGCATAGCTATTTAGAAATTATAAATGAAATGAAAGGTGATTTTATGTTGAATACAATTTAATTTTCATTATTCGAAATGTCCTCCCCTATTTGAATACAAGCCCTTAATCGACGCGGCCAGTCATCGATTGCATCACGTATCATATTCATATCTATTTCTGCCGCTGCTTCAATCACACATGCTCGGAGAGACTCCAAATTCTAATGAAATTTAGCGCAGACTTTCTTCTCCGAATGTTGCCATATCTTGTAGTCCCGTCGGTTTAAATCTGGACAAGAAGAGGGCCAGCCAATTCATGCCCGATAAAGGCTATTTCACGGGCGGTTAACCAGTTTTACGTGCTTTGAGACTTATGACGAATATCTGGTGCAAATTCCTGTTGGTATATCTAATGTCTGTTTTTGAACATTATTTAAAAAAGAGGTTCCACTATGGTTCGATACCAGTAGGTCCCCGAGAATCCCGGTGATAAGCTTAATTAGCTGGAATATTGCTCCCTCCATGTTTTAGGGGATGGCTGGTGTTGGTGGTGGAGGTGAGTATTGGGCGGGCTCGTTCGGCTGTGGTTCCGCCAACTTTGCCCTTTTACGTCGTTGTTTGGGCTCTGGGAGGGAAGTGGCTGGGGTAACGGAATAGACCAGGCGTGATCCTCGGGCTGGGGCTTGACGTCTTCTACCTGCTCCTTGCGCACCTTCTTTTTTCTGCATCCCCTCTTCTTTCGAATGTTGCTTGTACCAGGATTGGCAGGCGGCATTAGTGTGGTGGGTTCTGCCGGAACCTGAGAACCTATCTCTGGTTCCGCTGTCCTTATGGGTGGCTTCTGCGGTTGGGGAGCCTCTTCTGCGGCTCTACCTTCGCGGGCTGACTGTGTCCCTGTGTTGGGCTTGGCCTGGGTACTGGTGCTGGTGGCGGAAATTTAAGCCATAGCTTTTTCGCCACTCTCTGCATTACTGCGCACCTTCGGCCATTGGCGGCATAGGCTTTGGCGCAGTCTGCGCATTTTAGTTTTTGGCCTTTCTTAGGGCATTCCAGCAGCACGTGTTCACCCGCGCATCGGACGCAGCTAAGAAGAAGATAGCAGTTGGCCGAGGAGTGCCCGAACCCCAGGCACCGATGGCATTGTGCGGGGCCTCCTCGACCGTGCCAGGCCTCGATGAAAATACCTGGCAGATTTAGGACCTCGTCCACCTCGTAGAGCCTCTTCAGCTCCGCCGTGTTGAGGTGCTTGAGTTTTAGGTGGACAAGAGTTCCTAGTCTCCTCCGGACCGGTGGTATCAACTTCGCGTAGGGGCCGGGAACCCCATCTTCTTGAAAGCTGCAACTAACTCATCCTGTTTGCGACCGGAAGCGCATGACTCTACCAAACGCTGTGGCGTTGAGAGCATGGCCGAGTCTATCTTTTATTGCTGCTAGATACCTGGTCCAGCTGGGGAAGTTTTCCACTATAATAGGTGGGTATTTGGGCTCATCTTTTGCCGCTGTGGTTGTTTGCCTAGACGTGCTCTGTTTGCTTGTCGAGGCTAGAGGAGAAGACGGTGTGGAAGCCATCGGTGCGTAACTTGGTGGCCGCGAGGCGGTAGATGACGGCGGGCGGGAGTATGACTCGTCCCCACCCATATAAGGCAACATCACATAGGATGTTGAGACAAGTCCCGCTCCGCTGCTTGACATACCCGAGTGGTGCGACGACGTGAGCTGTCGCATGCGCTGTGCCTCCTTTGGAGACTGTGGCGGCTGATGGTGTTCCAGCACTTACCTGAATTCGGGCTGTTGTTTCTCCTGGTCCTGCGGGGCGTTGGCCACGGAGTCCTGGGCTGATGAAGACATGTGGGTACGCTGCTTCTTTTCGACCCTATAATCAGGGGAGCAGCGTGGGCGGACATTCTTGATCCTCTGCGGTTGCGGGGGCTGGTTGATAATCCGGCATGGATTTGCTCGGGCTGATCAGTGCCCGATAGCCGCGGGATTCTTGAGGTGAAGTACCTTGGCGGAGAGGTCTGCCTCCTCTCTGATTGGGTGTCTTCGCTGCTTTGCGATGGCGTTCTGGCTCGGAGAGACGGTCTGAGTGCTGGCACTGGCGGTGAGTAGGTACCCTCCACGTCCGACATGTCTGCACACTGAACTTGATTTTAATTGCACATTTGTGTCCTGATTAAAATTGTCTCTAGCACTGGGTTTACTGGGCCCTTTTTACGCAGAAAAAGCGGTCCTAGTAACACGGCTCCGATGGAACACTACACATCACAAACATAAAACACTGATATTTTTACGTGAGCGTCCTGTCGCATAGTCCCTGAGTCTAGGCGTCTCGACGCCAAGCGGAGCGGAGCTGGACGCTGGGCGCAGATCGCTTTGACGGGCAGAGTGGCAGCGTTAACGCTTGCACTGGAGCTTACTGCACTCTGGGCACTCGTAGCGCAAAGACTAACGTGTCCGTCCGCTACAAGAGACGGGAGAGCACTTGAATAAAAAAATGATGACTTTTTACCCAAAACATGCCTTTTTATACCTGGCAAACTGCGGTGACCTAAAGGAGTAATTTTAGGGTTCTTTTGTTGTTATTACTTTTTGGCAGTAGGGTAAACTTATAATGGTATCATTTAATAGGTATTGAAACGAGCTTTAATTCCATATTTAAAAAATATAGGTATTTTATATAAATAATAATAAATATTTAAAAAAAAAGCACGTGCAATTTCATGGCACCCGGAGTGTAGTTGGGTAGCCTCGTTTAAATTGTAATTTATTTTTATTATGGCGCACAGATATACACATTCTGGGAAAATTTATACTGTTCTAAGCAACGCGCCTAAAAAAGTTTTCTTGACAAACTTAAAAGAATTCTCGGAAACCGTATTGTCGCTGTTTCCGATTTCTTTTAATTTCGTCGTTGTGGTTTTAATTACAACAAGAGCATAACTATTATAACTTAATAATAAATCCTCGGTGCCGGTTCAGACCAAAATTTTACCACAAAAGGTGTAAGTTTCCCAGTTATTACGGTACAATAGTTTTCGCGGTCGAGATCGTGCCATTTTATCGCTGTTATGGGGAGGTTTTACTTTAAATCTCGTGACTAGGCAAACACTTGTTATATTGAAAATGGGCTTTTCCTCCTTATCCCGTATATAGGGATCCCTGGGAATAACATTTCTTTTGGAGTGTTTTTAATAACCACCCGGAGTTTGCATTTCTCCAGAAGAGCAAGGGTGTGGAAATATATTTTTGACTCGGCTAAAGCCATCAAGTTAGTTCGTTAGCTTATTTCTGGTTACCGACTCACCAATTATATGGGTTTCTCGTCACTATAGCACGCGGTGCTAACTTCACAAACGAGCTCATCATGAGGATTTGTCCGCCTTGATTTCAGTCGCCTCTCATTTCTTCCTATCGCGAAACCATCACGACTTTGATGATTGATTCATGGGTAGGATCAAACAGCTCCATGCATATACACAACGTCCTTATCTCAGCTATCAGCATATCTTTTACCATTTGAATTTGACATGTAACCAACGCGAGTGAGTAAGTGAGCCAAGCGGCGTTTAAAGTACTAGAGGTCTCGTAATGGTCGAATTTCAACCTTTGTTTTTTTTTCCACTTTTCACATTGTGCATTCCTCTTCCACATAAACTTTCACTTCGTCGAATCTCACATTCATTCATTCTCGCATTCTTCTTAAAAAAAATCGATTGTCCGTAAAGTCGGTTTACGGGCTATAATTTTACGTCATAAAGTCATAAGAAAACATGCAGATGCGTCACACACACACCGAACCTTTAGGCCGATCGTGCCTCACTTGGAACGTGACAATAAGTCATGCTTTTTCGTGCGTGCAAACGGCGTTCATCGATTTATAAGACTTTATCACGTCAAAAAGTTTACGTACGCACGTAGTAATATTTTTATCATAGATTTAAAATGAACAAGATAAACAATGACAAGTTGGAAATTATACCAAAAGTAATGTGCATGTGTAGGAATGTGTGTCATGTCAATCATCTATGTGTGAGATAAAAATAGTGTTTTCCACGTGATATATTTTTTTATATACGGGATTAAAAGTCAAGTTTTAGGATTCATCACTAAAATATCAGAAATTAATATTTACGTATTTTTTAATTGGTCAAAAAAACGGAAATATTGCATATGTACTTTGGCTAAGTACTACGATATATAGGAATTTATGGATACAAAATAAAAATGTATCATTTCTCGACTTAAATCGTTTTATTCGGTCTAGCGGGATGGATAAATCAGAAATTCTTACCAAAATGAACATTACATTCCCAGTATTTTTTTATAAAAAAAAATATTAAAATAATTAATCTTCTTGACATGATTTCTCAAATATTTTTCTCTTTTTTCTCTTAATTAAGATGGGCAAAATTATTATTATTGATTTTATTTTTTATATTTGCTTTTTCCTAAAACTAAACTAAACTTTATACTAAATAAAGTATTTTAAAGACACGCAGGTTTAACGAGTATCCGATTTTCGTAAAAAAATAGGAATTTACGTAATCACAAATAAATACCAAGTATTTTTAAAAAGATCGATATTATATCGAAATGATGACGTCACCTTTTTGTAAATCGCTAGCTTACGCTATAACAAGTCATACAACAACTTACGATATACAATTTAAAATTTTACATAAAATATCCTCAAATTCTACTCGTACCAAAGAAATATATTTACTTACAATAGAGAATTCGGTATACTACAATATACTGTTTTGAAAATATCAAATAGCAGAAATTTAACAAAATAATCTTTGAAATATTCAATGAAAATATATCATATTTACTAAAATACATGTGTTTATTTGGGTTATATCTTCTTGTTACGTCACCATTATTTACACAACGAGACACCATATCTACGTGAAATATTGTTTACGGTTAATAAAAAAGGATTAACAAACACATTCATAAAATATAAAATCGAACGTCGCTATTGCCTTTTACTCGAAAAAACGTTGACACATGCGTATCTTATCATTCGTCTCTCTCCTTCTGTTTTAACTGACGGAAATGATATGGTAATTACTTAATCCATAGGTACAAACATGGAGCACGATGTTGATGACATGGGATTTCAACAGGATCAGGATACCAGGTGAGTACATTATTCTTTTTGTAAATCTTCTGTAGTTGTATATGTCAAATCTATTGTCGGAAATATTTTGTTGTAAATTAAGCACATAGGTATGACATACAAGGCGAGTACGGCTATCTAATCAGTATTTGAACATTTACATAACTAAAATCCGAGGTCGCCAACTGCACTGACAACCATATATCATACCTGTTATAAATAATAATAATAAGAACATTTATTTCCATCACATTAATTGTACAATATAAGTAAAAAAAAAATACATAAATGGAATCATGCCTTTGTTTTACTTCCACTTAATATTATTAGTAGTATCTACAGATTTACTTTAAAAATTCTCAGTATCGCTTTTATTTAAAAGAACCCACCTCTATCATTTTTACAACGTGTGAAAAATACAAACTAACTTCATTACAACGATTAACTTCATAATGATATAAATCATTCTTAATCAAAGTGAAAGGTGTGACAATTTCTAATTAATGAAGTCGGCTACCATATCTTTAATATTTTTCGCAGTTATAAAAACTTTCGTAATAATAAAAAAAAATATTTGATTGCTTCTCCGCGCCTAGTGTGCCTTCAATTTCTAAACCCCAGGTCAGCTGTAGGAGAACTAATAATTAGTTTAAGATGGTTGCTCACGTTTGCGGCAGACAAAAGCATAAACAAACCGCCATTTATGCATTGTTTCTCTATTATTCACATCGAGTTGTGCCAGCGACTATGTTTGTC
>DWHK01000411.1:0-14244 GCA_018247855.1 Graphium androcles | reverse complement strand
CTTTATTTTATGCTGGCTCTGTGAAGGGTGGTCGTACCTCTCCGGGCGAGCGTGGCCGTACAAGTGCAGCAACGCTGTATGAAGGACGTTATGCTCTACCACCTCGAAAAACTTTTCACTTTTTTGCGATAGGTTATCGGTTCGATTCTCATGCAGTGTAAATATTGCGTGTCTTGGACCAGGCATTCGATGAGTATTCGTTACCACACAAAACAAAATCGTATTACATCCGGGGGTGTGTTTAAGAAAAAGTAAGCAAATACAACGTGTTTTTTTTTTCATTATTTTTATTTTTTTAAAAACGCGACCTTTATTGTAAGTTCTATGGCTCGTATTACAAGGGCGATTTTCAAACATAAACTTCACGCAGACAAACACTGTGTAAAACAATTATCTGTAGGCCATACAAATACTTGTTTCGGGTTGGAATCGAACCCACAACCTGCGACGCCGAAGTCAACGGCTTAGCAACTGCGCCAATCGGTCATCAAAATTACAAAACTAGTTCGATGAGAGCCTAAAATACAGTTGCACAAAAGCGGGTCAACGTGATGTTGCCAGCTCATTTGCGGATTCTCCAAAATAATGAGTTGTTAATATACCGAGCCAACATTGCCTCGAACAAGGCGCCCCGTTCAGAGGTTTGCGTAAGTGCCAAATGTATGTCCGACTTCGTACACTGCTTCATCTGCGAAATACTCATTGCCAGCTGTTTGAATGTGATCTTCAACGTTTACTTATGTTATAAAGGATCAACTAATCTATTGTGGAATAAAAATATATTATGGTTTTCATCGTTTATATTTGCTTTAAAAAATAATTTTCGTAAAACAGATTTATTTATCGATGAGTAAGTAGTAATTCGCGTGAATAAAAGAAATTAATCATTCACTTACAGTATCCATTGAAAATATTGTAAGATATAACAAATTATGCTATTTGGATACAAACAATTACGGTTGGTTACAATTGAGTACCTATGTAATAACAAATAAAAAAACTATTAAACTAAATCATGAAGAAACGAAATTAAAATCAAGTAGCATTATACATATTCAATAACATATATTTCGTAGTCAGCAGTCTAACACCATCGTACACGCGTCTCCTCAGGTAGCAGGTTAAATCAAGTTCGAAAACAATAGTTCGGCGGGATGCGTTGGCGCCCTTTCAAAAGCGCAGGGCTGACAGACATTTTGACATTGACAGATCGCGGTGGACTTATGTTGTTATAAGATCGTCACCAAACAAGCAATGGTATATTTAATACAGCCTATAGACTATTTTTTTTGTATATTGAATAGGAAAAAATCATGTTATGAATAATTATTAGTTTTTCTAAAATACCAAATGAAACCTTTTACTACAGGAACTTAAAATAAAATAAAAATTATTTGATTGAATTACTGAATCCATTTCGAAGGATATTTAGTGTCAACGAAAAAGTATGCACACGTTAATACTTAATTGTCTTATTTTGACCATGTTGACCATATGGTTTACACAATGTTTTTTCTACGTTTAAAAAAAGGGTTTAAATCTTATTTGAAGATTAAAACTTTCAATGAACTTGTAACGCGTTATATGCACTTAATATTACGAAGAAATGTGAAGAATTTGCAACGTGACATTGTACTAACGGGAAGCCATATTGATGGTATTTTTCATGCTAATTAGTTATTGATAATAACGAGTATAAGGAATTCAATGAAAATTACGGGATGAGTTGAGGGGTTTCTCATAACTTATGAGTCACTTTTTTGTGGGGATTAAAAAAGATTATGTTAACAAACTAACCGCCGCCTTTTAGTTTGGTATTGACCAGTTTTGAGCTTGTTATAAATATTTACATAGTAACCAAGCCTTTACCGATAGGAGAAGTGACAATTTACTTACTGATCTCAAACAAAAAAGAGAAAGATAATTTTAGTAGTTTTTTATGAATTTCTTTTGTAGAAAAATTAAACCTTGTTTTTGTGATTTGAAGTCAGGTTTAAATAAGGTTTTGTTGTTGTTTTGTTATTTTTCTAAACAAAGCTAGCTATTAAAGGAATTTGAATTGAAACGGTTTTGTAAAAAATAACTGATGTGTTAAAATTTATAGTTTAATTTTTGTTTTACTTAGTAGCCCAAATAAATTTGCGAGCGTCCACTAAAAATAGTTTTTGTAGTTGGTAACGTCTCTAGTGATTTAGATGTGTTTTTCACCAGAAGTTAATTTTAAAGGGACATAAAAATGAAAATTTACAAGCAATGTTGTAAAATTTACATTGTTAAAATTTAGGAAGGGCAGCCCTGCATCGGCAATGCATTCCAATCGTCTCTTGTGCTTCTATGGCGACCGAGTGATCTTGGCACTTTGTAATTTTAAGACTTACGTATATCATAATTATTAAGTGCAAAGGTCAGTCTCATGTTTACGCTCAGTGTATGTTGAGAGATTATCACTTTTGTTAAAATAAGGTTATTTTATTAGTATGAAAAAATACATAAAATTATATTATTTATTAACAGCAATAAAAATAAACAAAATACGTATGTATAAACAATCGTATAGGAAATTAACAATTGTACCTAAATCGAAAACGCTATAGTTACGTTAAAAAGTGATAAATGATCATACGACTATCGGCTAACATACCTCTTTGAAAATACTTAAAAATGCAAATGAAGGTTTACCTGTAATATTTTTTTTACAAAAGCGTTTTATACTTATACTCAAACATTGTGATTGCTTTGTTTATTTATTGTGGATATATCTGCACAGATTATGTGTGTTTAATTTTAGATTAAGACTTAAAATCAGTTTTCTCGCACAAAAGATGTGTGCATCTTGATGAGAGAAGTAAATAACTGAAATAGTACGTTAATGTCCAAGAATTATATTAGTTGCTTACCAGCACATTATTTGCTTATTTGCATAGCTAGAACCTATTAGTAAATAAAGTTGTTGTATAAATGTAAACTACAATACAATTAATTTTATATAATGCGCGTGGACACAATACACCCGTTTTTAACTTATATATATCATTAGTGAGAGATGAGGTCAGATACTACAGAAAACATAAATAATATTCATAAAGTAAACACAATTATTTTTGTCTTTCTCTCTTGTTTTCTGATGCGTGGCGAGTGACGACTGACGCGATGTAGAAATTTTATTCTCACCACGCGAAAAGAAATTTCACTCCTAATTTTCAGTGCAAAATTATCTTTAATTTTTCTAAATTAAGGTTGAGATATATTTCACAGGAATTTTAAAACATAACGTTTATTATATTATCTACTGTAAACATTACTGATCGGTTCACAATTGGCAAATACATCTACATCATATTATAAACAATATGCAAACAATATTCGATGCAAGTGCAAAGACGGTTTGATCCGACTATATTCGGTGTGGCGCACGCGGCACGTTTGCGCCGGCTCACCGCAGATTTGTGAGTTCACGCGTAACTCGTTATTTACTCAGCGACCCGCGATACCGAGGCTTTTTGCTTTACTTGTTCTTCGCTTAAAACTCCTTCGCATTTATCAACGCAAGTTTTAGGCTTCATAGCGTCTTAGCGACAGTTTTAGAACGCGATTTTTCGACGCAAGTTTCTATAGCGTCGCAGTTTTAACGCGGATTCGGACGTCATGTTTGAATCGGAAACCGGACATTGTTGTGATACGTTTGCTACGAAATAAAAAAAATATGCCAGCTATTTTAGTATTAAAGATTTTTCTTATACATCTCATTTTAAAGTAAAAAAACGAGAATTTCGTATGATTGATAATTTTTAATGCGGAATTTCTTTGCGGTGAGAATTATGTTTAAGGTCACGCATCAAAATCAAGGAATATCATTTTCTCTTCTTTGTACTATATATTCGTTCTCGAGAAAGTGTGCCTATACGTTGTCTTTTAAATTGTCAAAGAAGTTTCACTTCTGACCAGTGTACTTTGTACACAGACACTTTTATTGCCACAAAAACATTACACAAAAATAACTTTTTTTTTAATAAAAACGGGATCGATCGGAATAAAATTATAAATTTCTTCACCAACAAAAAAGGTTAACGTTTTTGTCAATCTGCACACCAAATACTACACCATCGAGGAAAAATTGTGTCAATCGATTGTTCGATTAAAATAAATTAATCGATTAAAGATGGATAATCAATTTTTTACATGTAATATTAGTGTGGTTAACATATATCCGTCTTATAAACCGACGAGAATAAGTGACGTACGAATAAATTCGTGACTGACTTTACAAGTAGATTATGCAAAAGTATAACCTATTATCAAAGACTTATTTTTCTCATTTTTCCTTTACTAAAATGTGTGTAACTCTCACTAAATATATTTATTTCTGTACGACTTACTCGATTAGTATCAGGCCTTCATAGTTTTAATAGGTAAATATAGCTTAGTATGGATGTTTTTGTTGTAAATGTTTTTTTTTATTGAACTGCAGAATATCAGCTCTGATTCTTTTCAGTTTATCAGCAATGTGCTGAGCAGCATTTCAATTTTGAGCAAATTTCTTTGTTTAAATTTTACTTGCACATGTAACTCACTGTGTGCCTTTTTAACAATTATATTTTTTATTAAGATGCTATCGTGTGTGTTTATGTTGAATTGATTAAATGTCATTAGCGTAATAAATTAAACAAATTAATAAGTTTTTTTTAAAGTTTAATAAGGCAATTTTGTCAGTGGTTTGGTTTATTTGGTTATTATTTTTTGTTAGTGGTATATTGGATTATTTTCAAACACTTAATAAGGTCCAGACTATGATTAAATAAATGTAATTCCTACTAATAAGATCCAAGGTCTAAGACTAAAAAAAATTTAATTAGCATCATTTTGGGATCTTCTTTAATAGATTTAATAAGAATCAGCATAAAATTACAATTTGTTTCATTTATAACTGGAAAATAGATTAGTTATACATTACATTTATAGCTTTACAGTACATTTCCTAAGACCATAAGGGCAGGACTACAAGAGTCAGTTAATTACTAAATTTTTTTAGTTATTAACTGGCCCTTGGTGCCTTAATTTTATACAATATTTTCTCTTCATCATCATCATGATGTTTTACACGTTGACACACTTCTCAATATTGATTTATAAGGATTTCCAAAAACCCGGCCCTTATTAGCAAATACCTTATTCGCGTTGATTTTGAGAACTGATATGTTATTATTATTTTATAAATGCGAAAGTTAAAAAAATGCTCCAGTTACACTAACAAATGGAGCGAAATAAAATGGCAAAAAATGCGTGATTCTCCAATTGTAACGGTTCGTGTTGCGCGTTTGTATCGCTTCGCCGATTCCAAAGGGCGTAGCAGGTATAAGGCACAGGTAGACAAAAAATCACCGTAAAATATTGACTGACATATAACAAGTCATAAATGTACGATCAATTGATACATTTGAAAATAATTTATAGCAAAATGTTTCGATGATTTTATCGCATTTTGATGGGATTGTATTGGACTTGATAGTTTAAGGTTATTAAATATAAAATAGTGTTAGTTTAAAATAATATTTATATACTTTATTTATTTTCTTCCGATTTATTCCCTTTTAAATTCCATTACTTATTACCGCAGTTTGGCAGCACTATTGATATATATTGGATTTTGTGGATGTCCTTATTTCATAGTTTATTATAAAAATATTTATTAGACTCAGTTTCTTTAAGTTCATAGATTAAACGAATTTTTAGATTAAGTTAGATTTTATTATTACTTGTCTAAAATTAATAAATTATTATGTTATATCATCGATAATCAGTAGATGTACAAAAAACAAGTAATATTCGTATCAAAAATACAGAATAAACGAAAAATATATAGATGTAAAATTGTTACCATATTTCAGGACATATATAATAAAATTTTAGAACTTATCCTTGAATGACTACACTCGGAATTCAGTACACACTTTCTTGGGTGTGATTAATTCCTTTCTAGATTAAAAGTCAGTGGGCCCTTTAAAACGATATTCTATAATGTTACAAAGAAGAAAATGCGACAGAATAACATCTAACAGCCACCGCGGCCTCTTTATACGACGCGATTTAACATGCATCAATAAAAATATCATCACGAAATTAGTAGGTGCGACGTAACGTTGAAAATTTTACAACCCACGATGCGATCATGCGTTCATAAAAATAATGGCACTAATAAACGTCCGATGAATGAAACAATCTCGAAAAGCTATTTCGCCTCGCTGTCTTTGTCAAAATGGCGCCAGAGAGGTGAAGCGAAAAGAAAAAGAAACGTAAAAAAATTATTACCGGCCAGACATTTTGTATTCAGCCCTCGGTCGGCCCGAAGCGCCGTCGTAAAATCCTTTTTTCATACATTTTGCACCTGCGAAGTGTAAAAAAAAAAACTCCGGGATCGGTGTTTTGACAGCGGGCGCCCTTTGTTGCATTATTGCGATAAGTCAAACTCGGTAAGGATTGCTTCGCGAATTGACGGGCACTCATATCTATGACTTTTTTTCGCACGCTTCGCGGTAGAGCTTTTTCGAATGCAATTAGCACTTTTAACTATGGAATGTACACAGAAACTGCTATAATCGACTGGCTTGGAATTTTTTAAGATAATTGGTATAATGCACTGCTGTATAATAGCTGTCAAACTGTCAAAAGCTATGTATATTATATTTATTTGTTATTTGATTTTTTATATTTTTATTATTTTAAGCCGTTACTTGCCTAAAAGTAACGTGAACGATCTAATAAAACGATGATAATAATGTAATATATGAAAATAAGTAATAGAATTGCCTCCTTGGCTTAGTGGTATAGGGCCGTGCTCTACAATCCGGAGGTCGTGGATTCCAATCCCGCGGGGGGACAATAACTTCATGTTATTGTTTCTTAGTTTGGTTAGGGCAATGCGGGCTGATCACCCGATTGTTTGACAATAAAAATGATCGGTCCTGCGCCTGATCTCTCTCCGGTCGTGTCGGATATCCTTGCCATGGGGCTATAAGAGTAAAGGAACAGAGAGTGCACCTGTGTCTGCACGTAAACTTGTGCACTATAATATCTCCTCCGCAGTTGCCTGATCTCTTAGTAGATTGGTTGTCGTGGCCTGCCAGGAGGACTTTATATAAAAATAAAAATATAATAAACGTAATATTGGAAAATATTAGGTTTATTATCATTACTAATAGTTCGCCGCGAACTTGGACCTCACGATTATTTTGTTTCACATTTATTTCAATATCTCTTAAACTACTGTACCGATTTTGATGCCCAACAAACGTAAAAATACCAATATTATCTACATATATTCCAAAGTTCAATAACTTTGGAGCACTGGTTCGAGAGTTATCGTGTTACATAGATACATACATACATAAAATGCGTTTTCGCCCCAACTGTAATTGTAAACCTCACTCGCTTTATTCGCTCAGTCAATTAGTACAGATCATCTTTTCATTCCATTACCCCTATACTTGATTATTTATTTCAAATAAGCTTCGAAGCGCATGTGGAGCTTGCGTTAATCTATATGATAGGTATACTATTATATGCCATATTTTCCAATCGGTAAACTTTTAGTACCACTTTACGAGTAAGTTTGGTTCTTTCTTAACACGATTATTAAGCAACTATCATGGTATGGGGCTAAAATTCTAGCTTGAGAAGAAATACGGAATTTCTATCTTCGCGGCTTGGTTAATCTATCCCATTGCATTGCTGTCGACAAATACGGGTGACGGTCATTAAAGCATTGTGAGGTTCAGATGGTCTTTATTACGTCCATGTGCTTATACAGGGCTTGCCAAAAATTTCTTTGTTAGACCAAGTTTCTTAATTAAATCGGATATGTTATTTCATTTGTTAAAACACGCATGTCTACATGCGGGACTCTATATGGGTAGAGTTCAACACTAGTAAATTTCCAAAGGTTCGAATTGCCATGATGAAGGTCTAGTTTTACAGGTAACTTCAACTTAACAATCATACAATTAGAAACCAATTGGACTGCATCATAATCAAAACGCTTATATAGAACTACATTAGTACTCCTAGTGTATAATATCAATATTTATCCTTTTAGCCTAACAATATTATGAAACTTCGTTAAAATATGTACAATTCGTTGAAGATTCAGTTGATTTACTCGTATTGACCAATCGTGGCATACTGTGTACAAAACTTAAGAAATATAAAAACAACAAAAAATCCGTGAATTATAATATTGAGCAATGTGAAGCATTTACGTAAATATGAGAAATTATTTTATTAATGACTCGCAGTCACGTAGCAGTGGTCCCCTACTTCTTTTAATCTTCTAATTAAAATTACGCCGATAACAAAATTTGTAATAAACAAATTCAAATAAAAAAGTAAATCTTTGAAGAAAAAAGTTGACGACCTCTGTTCTATTGCAACATCCTTTGTTAGGGTGTCGCATATTTTATCGAGGAATTATTCATGCGTTTATGTCAACAATAAAGCACGGTATTAAATTTTACGACGTCCTGAATCTACTTATAGGTATGTATTTTATTTAGATCATACACAAAATTGCGTATAGTCCTAAGAGTAAGTAAAGCAAAGTAAAGTAACAGCCTATTTTCAAATTGTCCCACTGCTGGGCTAAGGCCTCCTCTAGACAGAGGGCATAGGGCTCTTTTGAGGCGGATAGTCCGCCACGCGGCCCCAGTGCGGATTGGCGAACTTCACATACTAGATATGCAGGTTTCCTCACGATGTTTTCCTTCACCGCTGAGCACATGGTAAATCAGCACATAAAATTGCAATTAAGAAAATGACAATTTAATTGGTGCCGGCACCGGGGTTTGAACTGGACACTGAGCTACCACGGCTCCTCGTCCTAAGAGTATATTCACTTAATTACATTTTTGTAAAATAAATGTCGGGCAAAGAATAACGCAAAAGCTTGGGATTACCTGTCCCTAGCGCAGCAACCTGATTGGCCAGTCAATTTCTACTTTGTACTAAGAAAAATGTGCTAATCTATATGTCCATCAAATACGTCTGGCATCAATCTTGTCAATGAGATTTTGATATTCATTATAGGTATGTACTATATATCCTGCGCGTGATATTTCTCCAGTTGCATCGTTTAATTATCCGTTCCATCAGGTTATAACAGTAAAAGTCTAAGAGCCCGTGAACCCCAGGCCTTCGACATTTTATAAAAGTTGAGAGTTTGTCAGCGCATGCTCCTAACCCAGGTAAGAACGATGGACCATTATGAAGTTTAGCTTTGATCCGCTCTCGCTTGCACACTCTGTTCAGGCGGAACGTGACACTGAGTCAGGTTTTTCGTGCGTGCAGCTGGCATTCATCGATTTATAAGACGTTATCACGTCAAAAAATTTCTCAATAAGTGGTTTATATGGAGCAAAAAGACGATTTTTATTATGACTCGCAACTTTTTCAGGTAGTAGAGCACAACATCTTTCATACCCTTCTCGTTCCACGATCGGGAAGGTACCACTTCCCAGCACAAAAAAAGCTTGGCTTTTGGGATTCCGGATGGTTATACCTACCTAGTCATTTCTCACTCGTTTCCCTAGTTTTAAATAAATGTAATATATATTGATTGGCAACGCATACGCTATTCTCCGGATGTTGGAAGCGAAGGCGTCTCTTAGCACCAGGTAAACCGTCAGCTCACTTGCCCATTTTTCTGTTCTAAAAAACTTCTCAACTAGTTATCACGTAAACAAAAATTATTAGTACGTAAGGACCCGTACTGCTCGCTCCAACGTTAACACCAAGCTTCTCTTTGACTCAACCAATTTAAGTGGACTAAATTTCAAAAGAAAGAGCTCGTTTCAGCGAGTGTTCGTAGACTAAAGCCAACCCTCACTTAGGTGATAAAGAGAAAGAAACATATGAAAATATAAGAAATGTATAGAGTAAAATAGCATTTGCGTCTATCTTGAGAAGTGTAATATCCAATGCTTGATGACAAACTTGTGCATCAATACCTTTTAATTAAAAGAAAATTTAAGCGAATCAGTTGGACAGATCGACCGGACCAACTCGTATTATAATTCTACTGATATAATGAACTGTAAAAATTATTTTAGTACATAGATTGTAGAAAAGAAGGCTAGATAATTCACTCATTATGTCATCCTGAAATGAGTCAATCCGTGTTTGCATAATTTAATGGTTTGTTCTATTCGTTTCGGTTTTAGATTTATAGCTGAGATGATTCAATGCTAGTTCTGTTTCACAACTATTTGTAATAAGAAAATTGAAATTCACGCTTTAAAAGCTGCATCCAGCAAAACTTTTCGGCAGTTATATCGTATTCATGTTACCATTGTGTGGTTTTTCAAGATTATAATATATCGATGGTTTTATCGATTGACGGAAATCTACATCTGAAATTTATCAGGTGGAACCATTATCTTGATGTGAACCCAATACGATAGTATCGTGGCCTTAGTAACTCCTTTTTTGATATTCAGAGAGCGTGAAACCTAAAAATAGTGCACGCAGAGGGTCTTTTCTGAAAACCGATAAACGACAAAATCGAATATAATTTAGCGATAATTCGAAACAAATAACCGTGTCGATAATCGTAGTTTTACTAATGGTTTTATGTTTTCATAGTTAATAAAATAGAACTATGTACATTTTAATGTGTTTAAAATATATGAAACGTGCATGCTGACGAAGCTAAGGTGTTAAAACCTGACCTCGAAAATTCTATGCTGGGAGCCGCAAAACACCATATGTGACATACGTGCCATAAACGATTGCTTCTGACCAAATTTCATGGTAAGCACAGTCGAAGTTATGATTCCATTGCGAGTGTTTAAATATGCGGCAATATGCGGCATAAGCAGCAGGATCTTTTAATTACCTTAGTTTAGAATCCAAATTCTTTCTCTACTCTACACTAAGGGTTTATACACCTGAGTATTAGGTTTTAATTACAACTTGATGCTTCTACGCGTTCTTAAGAAAAAGAGTATTGGCAGACGGATAGACGGACACTGAAGTGGTTCAGTAAGGATACCCTTACCCTTTTGTGGTACGGCACCCTAAAAAACCTCGATATTGACTCTAAATCCATATCAATGGATATAAAGTTAGTATTGATATTTTTATCGGACCAATTTAATAAATATTACAGAAAATGTACAATTCCAATCCATTCGTCATTGTCATGTTTTACAGCGATCCACAAAGGCCAATAACGCCACCACAAAACAAAACCTGAAGTTCCAACGGTATGCATATATTAAATGGAAAAATAAACAACTAACAAAATTCCTCACAATTCGTGTGAGAACCGAACCTCGAAAAATGTCACGATGTAATTTCCAGCCGTGATTCATTCCCGCCCGCGGCGGTGAAGCTTTCAAATCCAGAGCCATTTGCAACCAACATAACATGAGCTCTCTAAATCCAACAACAGTAATAACACTGACATAATTCATAATTACTCGCCAGTTCATCGTGGATTAGACTTCGTGCCTAATATAAAGAACCCTCTCAGAAGAAGACTTTATAGAAAAACTCAGATCATGTTTCACTGGTATCATAAAAGTTCCTTAGTAACTCGAGAGGTAATCGGTAGCGTCTTGGCGGCACGCGAAACGCTTCCAAATTTGAATTCGGGATAATATTTACGATTTATTTTCGGCCAACGTCGTGCGTTGAGCTAATAAGGTTTCGTTATATTTAAAACTTTTCCGCATACCAGGTAGTTACAAATTTAACTTTTGGATCTGTGTATATTTATTTAATACCATTAATATCTACTATTTATTTCAATTTGAACTAATAGTATTCTATAAATTGTGTAACGTTAAATATAGTATACATGGTAGGATATGATATTTAACAGTAAATCTTCATTATTGAAGATTTGAATTATTTTTTTTTGCCAATTTTCTTTCTTATAGGCGGATATGAACTTTATAAATTTACCAAGCGGGTAAAGATTTACGAAATTGAAATACTCCTTATGGGTTTTTCGTCGTATAGTCGAGTAAGTTGGCAAAATTTAAGTTATTAACGCCCGTTTTCTAAGAGCATGTTTTATATTTATTTATACGAATAATGAAGCACTCGTGAAAGCGGCACCACTGGAAAAAATTAACGAAGAAACATCTGGAAAGCATTGCCTAATCTTAGAAGTCTCTATTATATAAACAGTTACATCAATTAAATTCGGCTTTGGCAAAAAAAAATACGAAACTACGTCGTTGACCAATCGTAGTTTTTACAAGAAAGCAAATACGAACGTAAATCACGCCAAGAGACCGAAATGTCATGTAAATGGGCGATATTAAATAATTTTCTTTTCGACTAGACACAGCATCACATGATATCGCACTATCGAGCCGTCCAGCAAGATCAAAGGCCCGGAATATCCTACACGCTTATAACTTAACAGACAGTCAGACAGTCATCAATACGTTATCGGGTACTGGCTGAATAAAAAAAACGGACAAATGCGAGTGGGACTGGCGCACTGAGGGTTCCGTATCTCTACACAAAACAACACATTAACGGTTTTTGGATTTTGCGTATACTTGTGCTACAAAATATTGCTTCTTGTCAAATTTTATGATTCTACGTTAACGGGAAGTACTCTATAGGTTTTGATTCCCTTCGCGAATGTATGCGAAATGCGACATAAACGGCCACATCTATTGATAATGTCAACTTGGAGAATTGATTTTTCACAGCTCCAAGGGACCGCAGACCTTAATATTTGGTGTTAATTTTAACTTTATACCTCTACGCATTCGCAAGGGATCTTGACGAACAGACAGACAGGCGGACAACGAAATGATCTTATAAGGGTTCCTCTTTTCCTTTAGAGGTACGGAAGCATAAAAAGCATATAATTTAAACGAGAGCACCCGTAAGTACTCCTTCGTTTTAATGTTTACAAGTAGATTCGCTTTAACTGTATTAATTTAAGTGAATTAAAACTCCAAGTGAAAGAGTTTAGACCAGTGAATGTTCTTATACTAAATACAGATACAGAGAAAGAAAGCTTTAAAGACAAGAAGTGTACAGAAGAAATTCGCGTTTGCGTAAAACTTGAAAAGGGAAGAATTGAGGTGACAATGGTTGATCATAAATCTGTGCATCGACCTTTCATTTAAAAAAAAATAAGCAAGAACGTCACGAACGACCGGACAAAATATTTTTAATTATATTTCATAAATAATATTAAAATATAGTTTAGGAACTTCCAATTTTTATTTGATTCGTATATTGCTCTAAATTTTTAGTTTACTAACAGTTTTTCTTTTCTAAGTTTTTCTTTTTTCCTTTCCTCACAGACTAGAAAGCTATTGTGGATAGCAAGCAATATGGGGTAATTAATAATAACTAGTAATTCGCCACGAACTTGGACCTCGCGATTATTTTGTTTCACATTTATTTCAATATCTCTTAAACTACTGGATTAATTTTAATGCCCAACGAACTTAAAAATTGTACTAATATTATATTACTGACCTACATATATTCCTAATTCCATTGAATTGGAGCACTGGTTCTAGGGTTACCGCGTTACATACATACAAATATACATACATACATAAACGCCCCAACTGTAATTGTAAACCTCACTCGCTTCACTCGTTCGGCCAAAAATGGATTGACTATAGTGTTAGTGTTCTCTTATTTAAAGTTTCCGAGATCGAACTGAAATATCGGCTGATGACAGCTGATTTCATGAATGAGACGTGCATGAAAGACAATTTCAACGGAACTGCATGGTGGTAGACTGCCAATTATTCAGTGAGCTCGTAAATATTTGGCTGTTTGTTGTTAACTCAGTTTTACTTTTAAATTTAAGCCTTTTATACCTCTCACAGATAGAGCTGTGAACGATATAGCTGCTACTTTAACGGTTTCAACAAATTTCCTATCACAACGATTAAATTTAAGTCATAAATGCATCGTTCGCATTGCATCTGTTTTAGTTTTAATTATGATTCAAAGCAAATTGGAATAACCATCAATCGCAGTGATATATGGTTCTGTACCCCCCGTTTTATGCATTGGCAATACATTTGGCAGTAGAAATGTATCGATCGATTAATTGGTTGGTGTTCTCGACTAATCGCGTGAGTCGTTTCGTTTTCGATGCTAATTTATCGATGTGTTCAAAGATACTCTTAGAATTAGTTTTATGTTAGTTGTGAATATATTTCTATATTATCGGATAATGTAAGTATTAACTATATGTAGTAT